>JANIJG010018263.1:37401-96827 GCA_024611175.1 Megaceryle torquata | reverse complement strand
AGACACCCCAAAAAAGTGGAAAAAATAAAGCAAAAGTGCAACAGTACTAGCAACAAATAGGAAAAAAGGTGTGCGAATAGAAGGGGAAGATAAAACCTAATTTCTTTGAATTGTTTATTCATTTTGATTACAAGTTGATCTAGCCTCTGTTAAATCTGTTAGAATGTAAGTACATTTGTAACTCCATTAAAATGTAAGTCTATTAGAATTATATTTATTCAAATTGGATCCACTTGCTAAATTGTACTTATTTTCAAATACCTTCTATGTCTTTTGGAATGGAAAGCAATTAAATATTTTTGTTGACAAATGTTGATTTAAACTGTTGGGTTAGAGGTAAGTTTAGAATAGGATTGTTAACAAGCGTTAAACCTTTTATTTTGATTATGTATTTTTTAAAAATACATTTTCACTTCATTCCACAGTTGGAGTACCTTGAATTTCAATAGGTGGTCAGGTAAAAAAAACACATCAAATTATTTCTTTTACATATTGTGGCTTTGGAAGAAGAGAATGGGGATATTTTGACAATAAAATGTGTGGCATTTCCTGTTGGTTGAAATCTTGGTTTGCTTACTAAGTTAATATTTAATGTTATCATTGGCAAGGCAGACTTCTGTAGGAAAATATCAGTGTGAATTTTACTAGTGAGATGGGAGTACAGGCCATAAAAATTCTCAGTTTCCCTTTTAAAAACTTAATCCATTTGTTCGACAGGAATGAATACAGGAGGACTAGAGGTTTTGAACTTCCCTCACATCTGGGTATAGCAGTGTATTTTGACTCCAAGCACAATAAAACAATCGTACTTGCTGGTGGTATATGACATAATGACCCAAATATGTTTTTAAAAAATCATTTATTGCTGTACATAAACAGCTAAGTTAGCACAAGGGATGATAAAATAACATTGGTAATTCTTCCTTTAGCTGGAAACCTTTGGTGGCCCATTAGGATTCCAGATGTAGCCATGTGTGCTTTTCCATTTGTTTTCTAATGTCTAGTGCTTGGGCCCTTGGTACCTTCACTGTGGTTGTCAAGTGTGTTGGCTTTTCAGCTTGAGGTCTTCCTGGAGAAACACACTGGCCTAGCTAATAGCTATAAAGCAGCTTATTGTCTTGGGCCTAGTTTGTTGGGACTAGCTGGAGTGAGGGCAGCTTCCTGTCAAAGGTCAAACACCAGCTTGACCGAATTTTCTATGGTAAACACTTGCAATTGGAACTCAAAATCTAGATGTTAAAATGTCAATAACAAGATGTTTTAAAACATTATTTAAAAGACAGCAATCTGTGACGATTCCTATCTGTTAAGAGTACATTTGATTACATTCGGGTATTCAGGTAGTATGTGGAAAACATTTTCTAATTTCTTTGCAGGCAGTGGCTTAAAGTACTAAAATAGAATAATGGAATAGGCAAAAATTTACAGGAGAAAGTAGCCATGATGAGCTCTCTTTGCTTAATGCAAGCTTGGTGTTTTAAGTGTTTGTCTTAAATCAACATTGGAAGACTATCAATAAAACAAAGTGAAGGTTTTATTTTAGCTTTCAGGCAAAGGCAGAGAACAGATCTGATGGTAAATTAAGGTCAGTGTATTGGTACTTGTTTATATAGATCCAGACTGTCAAAATTGTTGACTTGCTTAGTCCAGCTGAGTTTCCTGAGACTGAATAGCTCTTACCTATAACTACTTGTATGTCATTCTGACCCTACCTGATTTTGGTGAGAATATTTGAATAAGCACAGCTCGGTGTCAGGACAGCCTATAGTAATGCAAATGCCTCTATTGAAATAGAGATTCAGTGGCCAGGTAAAAAATATATTTGGAAAAATATTGATTTTTTTTTAATGTTTATTTTTCTTTCAAGTCCATTATACATGTGTGGTTAAGTAGAACTGAGCTTAAAACAAGGCAATCTGGACATTCTTGAACTGTTTATGAATATGCATGAGTGCATATCCTTGTTTTCATATGTGTATATATTTTTATATGATCACATACCGGTATAATACAAGTTGATGTGAATTTACTCTTGAGGTCCAAGAACACTGTAGAACTCTGAAGTACTTTACATCACCTATAACTAGCTATGCTTACCTGGCATTAAGAACATTTTGATTTCCTTAACTTTAAATCCATGAATTTTAAATGCTCATGGGGGCACTTCTGAAATGTGAGCAGTTTTAAATAAAGCTAGTCTTAAGCTTTCTCTTACAACTCAATTAAACAACCTAGATTCAGTGATAACTGTGTCTAGCCTCACTAGTGAATGCACAAACAGCATTAGTTATTCAAGATGTACAGCATAAAATCGTTACCAGAGACCAGTTGTATCCATGTGTCTGGGAAGATGCTGGTGGCAACCTGTTTAGCTCCTGCTTGTGACAATCCAGATTTATTTTATTTTTAAAGCCAAACAGATTTTATTTTTGTCAGCTGTTGAGAGGTCTGGCTGAAGTCATGAGGACTAATTGTGTGCCTACTGTCTTCTGTAAGATCAGTTTGAGAAGATTCAGTCTCAGATTAGCCGCAGCTGATCCTCAAGCCACAATGGTGTGGCTTACAGGATGAGAACCCTCTTATCCCCTGGTAAAAAAAAAAACAAAAAACCTGCAGAATTCTGGCAGTCACAGCAAGAAGGTGGTTGCTGGTAAGTGGTTAGGACCCTCATGTGCAATGGGAAATGTCACTTTTTTCGTTGTTTGGGTTGGTTTGGTTGTTCTTTTCCTCTCTTGCTACCAAAGTGATTCTCAGAACAGAAAATTGTCTTGTTGACCATTACCAAAATACCCAAAGGAGCATTTCAGAAACGAAATGAAACAAAGCAGATGGCTGGAGGGAGTATGAGTAGAGAAAAAGGATGGTGTAGACAGAGGGCAAAGAACTGAAAGGCCCAAGCAGATGAGACTAGCCTTATCTTGTGGTACAGCCATGTGAGTAATCAAGACCAGCACCTGAGTGTTGAGGATTTTTGAGTGGAACTGGCCGTATTTCCTGCTTTTATAGCTAATCAGTACACATAATTTATTCCCTGAGCTTTATATATTTTCATTATTCATCAAGTTGTTTACTTCTGTATCCATTTACCATGTTTATATTCCAAATACTGTATCAAGAGGGTTAGACTTCAAATGACACAACTATAAGAAGTTTATGAAGTCTCCTACACTAGCAAAAAATAAAAATGAAATATAGTGAGAAGTACCTGCCTTAACAGTGTCTGGTAATGGTAATGAGTTCTGTGAGCATGTCTGGCTTTAATTTTTCAGTATACCTGACTCTTATTTATCTGCACCATTAGATATTTGTACTAAAGAATATAGTGTGCTTTGGTGGAGTGCTATGTTTTAACTGTTCTCTGCTTGGGACATACTAAGCATAAAACTGCAATCAGTATAGAAATCTTTTTAAAGAAATTCTTCTGTTTTAAAAAACACTGAATTGTGGTGCAGTCTAATCCACTTGTCTATCTCATTCCACAGTTGAAACAATTTTGTCACTTCTGCTCCAGCATTGTGTTGCTGTACAACTTCAGAACAGAACAATTACTTCAGTATGTGAAAGACTGAAAATTGACTAAATCCCAGCCCTTTGTTATTTGAGAAACCATTGAGATTGTGAGGTCAGCAAATGTCTTTGTAGATAACTACCTGTCCTTATTGAGGTAGGCTACTGAAATCTGCCTGGTTAACAGCCTCATGCACAGTTGCACCTGGTGACAAGTCTGCAGGTACAAGTGTCATGTTTTGAACTGCTTCTCATAGAAGCCAAAGATATTAAATCATTTAAGAAATCCAAGGTGAAGGAAAGTGTTTGTTTTTCTTTTGTGTTGATAGCTTTGAAACTGGTCTCCACACAGGAAAATAGAAAAGTTCTTTAGCATGACCTTACTACATTATTTAATACAAAGTGGCTGTGTAATTCTGTATCTTCCAGGGGAATGCATAGTCTTAAATATTCATTGAGACAGTTCTACAAGGCAATAATAAGGTCTGCTGTGATATCAAAGTAACCTTCTTTTCTGAAACAATTGTGGTTAGATGACTTATCAGGAAGTGGGACACCATAGATTGATGCCCTCCATACCAGTACATAGCACTCTGTACTTTTAGGTGAGTCTGAAGCTTTAAGCAATAAAGGCCTTGTGTATCTTTTATAGTTTTTCTGATGCTATGCGTTTTTCTCTTTCTGCACAATGACACTATCCAGTGATACTGCTGAAAGGCAGCCTTAGCCTGAAGCTAGTCTCTCCGTGCTTCTGTCAGGCAGAGGATGTTGAACCATTTCTGAATTGAGGAACTATTTGAATCAGATATCTAAGATTTCCCATAAAAAAGTGACTGAGACCAAGCACTACCAGTACCACCTTTTGTTAGTTGTGGTTTTAAGTGCCCACAGATGTATTTCCCCAAGGTCCTGGTCTGTGTGCATGTCAAATATATTGTGGGTTTGCATAATGAACTGTGTCCCTCATGTGGCTTGTTTGTTGCCCTACTTAAGTTCTGAAACCTGAACAAGCTTAAGCAGGAATTAATTTAGCTGTGAAAGGCAGATCTTGATGGGCACAGAAGTATCACCAGTAGCTTGTACAACATTAAGCTTAGAGAGTTTCCTGCAGGCTTAAGCAGCTTATGAATGGAGCTATTTGGAAATGTGCATTTAAAGTTGTCCCGAGTCTTATACAATAAGTTTATATCCTCTGCTAATTATTTTATATTTTTTCATGGAAACTAACACTCAATGTGTTAATTTTAAAGTCAACTTTATTGAATTTAAATGCCAGTGAAAGACTTTTGCCACTACTCTTGAGAGTAAGCCTGACTCAATCTGCTTTATGGGAGAGTCCTATTTTCAACCTCTTCCATGTGTATCATTTACTTTAAAGGAAATATTTGATGCACACTTCTATGAACTGAAGTGCAAAGATAAGTTATTAATATGTAGTTAATAAGCTATGACAGCATTTGGTGTTATTCATGGATCCAGACTGAATTTGTGCATGGGATATGTTAAATGGTAGATGGTATGACAGTTTGCATTGGATCCTGGAGCTGAAGAATGACTTGTAGGTGTCCTTAGAGCTACCATGCATTTCCTAATGAAGCCAAACCACTGAAGTTGTATGTGTTTGCACTGTATTCGCACTGAAAAGCAGCTAGAAAAATGCTTTTAAGGGGTGCCTGAAAGTGTGCAGGGGAAATCTCTGAAGTCGCATAAGCCAGTAGAACTTGGGTTTAGTCAGCTGCTGCCCATCCTTCTGTAAGGGCAAGGCTGGAGTTCACTGTACTCCAAGCTGGTCAAGTTATCTCTGATGATGCCCAAGTATTTATCTTGAGATCAGTAGATAGGAGAACTACTGTGCTCTTCTATTTCTTTTTCCTTCAATTTAGCTGCTTCACTCACAGGGCCCTTCATTCAAAACAGTGGAGACTTCACTTCCAATTGGTTTCTTTTGCCCTGCTACTCTGAGGTCTTTGGCTGGATGTGCATTTTGATGCTTTTCATAGCAAAAGTGCCTTTATTGGCTTCTATTGTATGAGTATTTAAACAATGTCGATATGAAAATTGCTTCTTGGCAGAGAATATGCAGAAAGGATGTCAGATTGATATCTGTCTGTTTTGTGTTATGTATTCAGAAAGACTTGTGTAAAGTCCACTGTATTTAAGTAAACAGCCAGTTCACTGCTATTTTTGCTGGAGTCTGTTCAATCTTTGTTGACATAAAAAAAATATATTAGCACTGTGATATTTTCAAAAATGCTATTTCTGTAGTGTATACTTAGTAATTATCACATTTTTAGTATGTATATACACATGTTTTTGTTTTGGCAATAGTTTAATTTGCATATAGCTCAACAGAGAAAATGGGAAACAAAAGAGGATGGTGTGCTGAGTAAAAGAAGAATATTCTTGAAATGCATATTTGCAATTAATCTAACTAATCTGAGTGAAATTATTCCTCTAATAATGTACTGAGCTGAATTCGGTGTTTACATGGAGCTGACCTTAAATCACTTGAATAGTTTTATATAAAATTTCCAGTTGACCTTGAAAGAAAGATTCAGGAAGAATAAACACTTGGATTTCTAATAATTTACTGGGATTATATTATTGTTTAATAAAACATTTTTGTTACTCATGTTTTTATAATTAAATATTCAGTCTAGCAATGTACAGTAATTGGTACTGACTCAAAAATTGCAGCCTGTGTTTGAGGGAAAACCAATTTTTTTGTTGGATTTCCAGAACAGAAATCTTAGCACACGACTCACAGAACACACGTGGTGTTTCTTTGCATTTTACACATTAAAAATGATGCTTCTGACAATTAAACACTTTTGTAAACTTGTATGCTGTTTTGTGTTCAACAGGCAGACCAATAATACTATAGTAATTAAGTTATTGAATAAGAGAAATCAAATTCTGTGTTTATAAATGCACCTAATCACATAAATAAAAGCAACTAAAAAAGCCATAATATACCTTAGAATTAATGGGCAATCAAGAATTAGTCACTTCAGTTTAATCAAATGTCTACCATGCTTTATTATAGAAGTTTTTCAGCTTTGTAAAATTAAGTTTAGTAGCTTTGTACCTTCGTGCTGCTGTTGGTATCAGAGGACCTTAAAAGAAAGCTTCCTGTGTAGGAAACATTTCTTATAAGAATCTGAGCAATTTTTCTGCATGCTAATGTAATGCATAATAATCCAGGGAGTGCACTATTAAGCCAAAATGCTGTAGCACTGACTCCAAGCTTGAGTTGATGTGAAGACATAGTTGGAGTGACTAAAGGTGACATATCATTTGTTTGTCATTAAATATTCTGGTTTATTGCAATTAAATTGTGTAATTGTGTGTCAGAAGAATAAATAAATGGTCACTTAATAGGTTTATAGGTAAGTTTTTTAGAAAGTTCTGTTTCTGTATTATAAAAATAAGTGGAATTTTTGATGCTACAGTAAATTAAGAAGTTGGATGATTTTCATATGATATCCTATTGCACTAATACAGAATAACCTTGAGCCACAGTAGGGCAATAATTACCAAACTTAAATCAGAGACAAACTCAGCCAAACAGCTGTTTTCAGTTTGTTAGGAGATCTATTTGATTTACTCTCTTGGTCAACTTTCATTACTTTAGAAGACAAAATTTCACTGGAGATTTTAACCCTGAATTCCCAATCTTGTATGCTGCCTGCCGTAAAATTGCATGTTTGAACTGTCACATGAACTCAAAATGTGGGGGAGCTACTGTTGTCTTTTACATTGATCCAGTTTTCACGACAAGTGGCTTCAAATACTGAAGGGTGCAGGTAGAATTCAGTCTTAAATGTATTTCTAGATTACCTTTTTCTCCCGTGACAAAGGAGGGCAAAATGTGTAAGGCCCCTGTCTTGCATGTTGATTTGTCAGCTGAAGTGGTGAATTGTATCGTTATAAATATTTGTCACACAAATTGTTTGACACACAAATTGTCATTGTTTTTGTTGTTTGTATTTTACAAGGTCAGCACATTTCTGCTGTCTTGCCTTGAACTTTGATATACTTCCCCGGTTTTGTTGCTGTGAAGTGTGAAACTTAATGCCACCCTCTCCCTAGTAGTTAGCTCATTTGAACTTAACCTATGTTGCTATCCAACCACTGTCTCTGTTTTACAGGGCCACTATAGCACTAAAGTGATGCATTGATAATATGGTGATTGTCAGAAACTGTCTTGATGGCATTATGTGTTACTGAAAGAATCCAGACATAAAAATTTGGGATTATTTTCCTGGTTTGCACAAGTTTCTTACTGTTATTCTAATGTTGCTGATTCTCTGGCTTTTCTGTGTTACGCTGTATGAACATTCTACCAAATTTAAAAAAAAAGAGACTGAATTGGTGCAAGAAAGTGAAACATTGCAGTCAAGAAGTTTCTGATAAGTTTATTTACAGTGTCAGCTGTGTTATTGCAGTTTGCTTTCCTTGATTGTAGTCTAAAAAGCAGGCATGGGAAAAGGAACTGTTAAATGTACGTCGCATCTTTGGAACTAGTTTAAAACTTGCTTTTGTATAAACCTGTTTTTGTTTTTTTACAGCTTCACTAGTAGCATTTCCTGACCATTGTGGTTTTCCATTTAGATAAGGTAGTGCTATGCCTCATTACTTATGCTCCTCATCAAGTTCACTCAGTAGTTCAATATTCTGTCCCTTACTGTCCTGTTTTGGAAAAGTGAACACCTCTGAAAAATGGGGGCTACAAATGTTTTACTTTTTGTGGTAGCTGCTTATCTGTGCAGTTGTCACAGAATAATATTACTATAGCTTTTGCATGGCCTTTTTGCAATAATAAATTATGCTATCCTGCTCTTAGAAAGTAGAATTTTAGTCTCTGCTCATACACATCACATGCAAATATTAGTTTGGGACCTCGAAATTATCAAGTAGGTGCATCATAACTTTAGTCAAGGGAATTTAATTGTATGGGAAATATGTGTTCTGACTGAGCAACAGCCAGGTCACCTTATCTCCAGTGGCACTGTCTATCTGGCTTTTGACTTGATACATGAAGCACCACTCTGTTTTACCAATGAGGGGAGAAACAGTTTGGAGCAAAACTAAAAAGTCTAGAAGGAGAAGGCAGGCCTTTTGCTTTTGAGGAAGGTTAATGTCCTCCAAAGACAGGCAATTCTTTCTTGAAGGATTACATTTCTAGGAAAGAATCTTTATAGATTGCTCATCCTTTTAGTAAGGCTTTTGTGGAAAGTCTTCATTCAACGTTAATACTGTCATATGTTATTCATGCTATTGCTCATAGGTTACATATGAATACTCAAAAGGGAAATTAACTGTGTAGCCAAAATTTGCACCATCCAATATCGCTGTTGTGGTAAATTCATATTTAATAACAAATGACAGGAACAATATATATACATATAAACTGAAGTTCTGCAACATACTTATGAATATCCTGACAATGCTGTCCAGGGCATTTTGCTGTTAGTTTGTTATGATGACATGTTCTTGTAAAAGTTGTCTGAGTGATGTTTAAATGTTGTGGTAAGCAAGAGAAATAAAGATAGGCTTCTGAAAATGGGTATCTCATTTTTTTTGCATTCAACCTAGATAAAAATGGCCTTTTCACTGGAGTTAAAGGAAATGGACTGTTGATCCATCAGCTCTGAAAACCCATCATCCCTCTTGAGTGTATAACAGCTTCCAATTGGAAAACCCTTGAGCTGTTAGTGAAGAGAGCAGCTGTTCACTCTGTGGAACTTTGTGCATACATACAGGCAGGATGGTGTCATACAGGGACTCTTCTTCCTACCACTTTTGTGCAATTGTCCTATATCAGGCAAAGTTGAGAGGGGTTTTGAGTGCTTTTGATTTTCCGATTACCTGATGAACGAGAGAAAGTAGCCATGGTTTTGATCCAGGCCACTAACACTATTTCCTTAACTTTTTTTAAGCATGTTAGGTGGAAAGACAGTGTGATCTTCCTCTATGGTTATTCTTGGGCTCCCCTGAAGGCCAAGACTATTCCACATCCCCCAGCTAACCTCTGCATGTCAAGAGGAAGCCTAAACTTGAGGGGCTTTTTCTGTGAAGTCGCTTTCCATTTTTTCTGCCTAAAATTAATTCTGCAGTTGCCTTGGCCAGGATTTGAGGGTGGTTCTGTTGTTTTCTTAGTTTCCCATATGTGATCTTTCACGGTGCAAGCAACCCCCAAAACAAACAATTGAATCTTGTCCTGGTTTTACTCAGCCAAGATACCTATGTTTTAGAGTTTCTATCTTTGCCTAGAGCCAGGAAGCAAAGAAGCCAATACACTTCACAACCCATGGGAGCTAAAGAGGAGAAATTTTCAAGAAAATGGACTTTGCTTTTGGTGTGTTTCTGTTGGGTACTTTTTTATTGGTTTTTTTGTGGCGTTGGTGGTGTTTGGGTTTTTGTTTGTTTCGTGTGTGTTTGTTTTGTGTGTTTTTTTAAAATTTATTTCTTTGTGTTTTGTGTTTTCTTCCAGGAAAGGTGGTAAAACATTTGATCTGATAGTAGAAGAGTCACAAAAAATCTTCTTTCAGAGTTATGGACACACTCCACTTAAAGAATTGCTCAAAGTTTCACTGACAACACCTATATGAAGAAACACATATTATTTCTCTTCTTTTTCACTTAGAGTAGTTATATTCTTGCATCTTTTTATCCCTGACAGCAAAACTTATACGTCTTTAGTCAAAGTACTGCAGAATCTCACTTCATCTGTGAGGCAGATATAGACTTCACTAGTTGCTCACATTATTTAAGGTGATGAATCAAACAAATGCTGTCTGGAGTGTAAAAAAGCTAAAATAAAAAAAAAAATCAAAGTGGAAAAGCTGGAGGGTGAGCTGCTTTGTGGGAGCACCAGTAGTGGTGACTGAGCATTCTTTTGGATCTCAAACCTCCAGAAGAAAAGATGACAAACATTTCTGTTGTCACAGCTGAACCCACTGATAGCAACTTGTTTGGTTAGTGGAGATGTAATTTGTCTTTGTATCTTAGTGACAGTTCCATGCCAGAAGTAGCCAGAGCTACTTTAATGATCCTTAGTAGCGATGTACTTGCTAAGTTAAGTACTGTTAATTCTATCTTTGTAGCAATGATACCTACATTTCGTGAAAATTACAGGCTAAGATAACACCACAGTAAAAACTAAACTGGAGGCAGTTGAGGGTGGGTGGAGAGGAAGAATGGAAGATACCAGAGTATTCATACTTTAACTGCCAAAGGATGCCCATGTAAAGATGGAAATTCCTGAGGATGTTGTTAAATAGTGAATATACAGAAAAAGTACAAATTGAGTCCATGCACTAGTTTACAGAATCTGCCAAAAAGAACTGAACTATTACTCAGAGCAGATCTGTTTCAGTGCAGGAACTCTGTTGTTCTGAACAGTAAATGCTGAAAAGTAGTCACTGAATGTCTACTTGACTGATACAAAATTTCAGTCATTGACATTTCAGAATTTGAATTTTTGGCTTTTATGAATGTGTGCTTTTTTTGTGAGGCTGTAGATGTATAGAGGTGAGAGCACTGTTAAAATCCCTTCTCTGACTATGATAAGAAATGATTGGCAAAAGTATTTTGAAAATCACTTGACGTTGCATTGCAGTGTTTGAAGCAAGGAAAAGGAAACCGGTGAGTTTCCCCATGTCACACATTTGATAGTAAGTGATGGTCCTCACCACAGAATGTTGGTTTAATGTGAATTCTGCGAAATGCAGTAAGTTTCATAGTACGTGTTTTGCCACTTTTGAGGAACAGGCTTCTGCATGCTTTACATAGTAAGGCATTTTTATATATTTCTAGTACAATTCAGTCTCCTACTAGACAAGTCTGATGCCGGATCTTGTAGCTGCTGCTATTTGAGGTCTACATTATACATATATACTTTGGGAAGTTAAAACTTTCATGTTTCAATCCTGGGTCTTTTTAGTTTTCCCCATTGATGCTGTTCATTCCACCTTTCCTGTCTGACAAATTTAATTGTATATTTTTACTATTGCTGTTGCATAATATAAAGCTGGCAAACCCAATAATAATCAGCTAGATGCTCTCCTGTGTGTTAGAGATGAATATATAAAAATATGCTTCACCAAAGAGACTGAACAAATCAATCCCTGGTTGATTTGACAGGTAAACCCCTGCTCAATTTATTTTATGATTATGAAGCCTCCTCTTGCATTCAAAAAATTGGGGATAGGGGGAAGTCTGCAACAGGAGAATAAACTCAGATGGCTGATAGGGAGGGAGAAGAATTAAACTTCATATAAATGATGTTCTAATGATGATTGCTGATCCCTTCACTTCAGTGTGCCTCATGCAGCAAATGATGGCATTCAGAGAAGTCTTGGGCTTAAGAGTCAATTATATGAAATCCTAAGTAATAGCGCATGGAATGAACAAAAGATACTCAAAAGGCAGTATGAGAAATATTTAGATTCCAATGGATAAAAGCCATGATAAAGTTCTTAGGGATCCCCATTAATTCCCATCTGGAAAAAGTCTGTGATGAAAAAGCAGAACCACTGAACAAAATGAGACAAGTTAACAATATCATAGCTTGAATAGCACAAATTAAAAACATTAAAAAAACAACCCAAAAAACAAACAAATTAAAAAACAACCTCTTTTCTAAACAATGAAAGCTTCCTTAAATATATATAGCTGTATTTCAGAAAATTCTGATAGCTACTGCAGAATTACAGGCTTCCGGGGTAAAAACAAAACCATAGAAACTCCCAGTTCTTTGTAATTTGTGTCATTGGAACTTGTCCTCAGGTCCTTGGAAGTCCTTTATGGAAAGTGTTAAATGAAATTGCCCTTATTCAGCAGTGTATTTGGTTTGTGTGGCAAGGATTTGGTATTTGGGGGAGCTACAAGGGTGACTTGTGTGAGAATGTGCTAGAAGGTTCCCCTATATCTGAGGGCTCCAAGATGAACCTGCCACTGTCCAAGACCAAGCCCATCAGTGACGGTGGTATCATTTATATGATAACAACATTTAAGGTTAGTGAAGTAGGGAAAGTTGGTGCTTCAGGTACTAGAGCAGAGATTCCCCTGCAGACTGTGGTGAAGACCATGGTGAGGTAGGCTGTTCCTTTGCAGCCCTTGTAGGTTAATGGTGGAGCAGATATCCACCTACAGGCCATGGAGGACCTTGCACTGGAGGAGGTGAATGTGCCTGAAGGCTGTGACCCTGTGGGAAGCCCACACTGGAGCAGGTTCCTGGCAGGTCCTGTGGACCTATGGAGAGGGGAACCCATGGTGGAGCATGTTTGCTGGCAGGACTTGTGACCCCATGAGAGACCCACACAAGAGCAGTCTGCTTCTGAAGGACTACAACCCATGGAAATGACACATGCTGAATCAGTTAATGAAGAACTGCAGTGTATAGTGAAGACTCATGGTGGAGAAGTCTCCTGTGGGAGGGACCCCGCAGTGGAGCAAGGGAAGAATGTGAGAAGCCCTACCCCCTGAGGAGGAAGGAGCATCAGAGACAACATGTTATGAGCTAACTGCAACTCCAATTCCCTGTCTTCCTGCCCCTGTGGGGGAGGAGGTAGAGAAAATTAGGAGTAAAACTGAGACTAGGAAGAAGGGATGGGGTAATAAATTAATTTTTCCCCAAGTTGAGTCTTTTGCCCATGACAGTAATTGGTGAATGATCTCTCCCTGTCCTTAACTCATGAGCCTTTCATTATATTTTCCTCTTTCCTGTCTAGTTTAGGAGGAGCAGCTTTGGTGAGCACCTGTTGTCCAGCCAGGGTTAACTCGCTAGAAGCAGCAACCTGCTTAACTGTTTATGGAGGCTTTAAAAACCTCAAAATGTTGTTCAAGTGAAATTAGCAGTGTGTTTGCTTATACACTTTAAATTGGTCTGTCTACTCAAGAATTCAAAATTCTTTTTTGCTCCCTTCACTATGGTAGAAGTGTGTTCAGGTTGAATGTTGGCAGAGTAAACCTGCTAGTGGTAGCTGGAGGATATGTGAGGATGAAGCTTTTCATATATGTGAAAACTTTGCATGCTAAACAAAAGAGAAGCAAAACAATAGCTTTTTGTAGATTTAGCTTACTATTTTTAGCATCTTTAATAGAAGATCTGTATAAGCTTTACTCTTGGTAGAAGAATTCTAGTTGAGAGAGCATGGTCCCTATGAAGAAGGTAAAGACTTTCAGTCAGCAGTTAATTTTGGTTTTAAAAAACTTGTCATAGAGCAGTTTCCAAGAATAGGAAATTTGCATTATTTAATTTTATATGCTTGTCACTGCTACACCTGAAATGCTTATATGTATGGCTGTAATGATATTGTAATGAGAACTACGTAGGAAACTTTGCCTAGATGCCTACATGTCAGAATACAATAAAAATACATTTAAAATGACAGTTAAAGTTACAGTTTTTACCCAGATGCTGGTGAATACTGGGGAAAAATGGGGTCATAGTCTGGTTTTACATTTTCACGTTAAACATGTTGTAATCGTCTTTAAGGTGAAAGAAGGTAGGTTTTTAAGGAGTATGATTTCTTCTTGAAACATACATCATTCATGTGTCACTATTTCAGTAAGATCCACTGGG
This sequence comes from Megaceryle torquata, assembly GCA_024611175.1. Classification (NCBI taxonomy): domain Eukaryota; kingdom Metazoa; phylum Chordata; class Aves; order Coraciiformes; family Cerylidae; genus Megaceryle; species Megaceryle torquata. The sequence goes on along the minus strand of JANIJG010018263.1, from coordinate 82,729 downwards.
TAAGTATTACTTTGAGTCGCTTTTAGTGAGTCAGAGCTCTTCTAGGACTCCTACTGCTTTAAGAATCACTTTTCTCTGTAGTACTCAACTGGATTTATTTTTGCAGGCCAGCAGTTTTCTCACATTTGTTCACAAATAACCAGCAAATGTAATAGATTATGGATTTTAATTGAATAAAATGGGAATGGCAATTCCAGTTGATAGTCTTGTACAAAGTACATTAATCATGAGTTGCAAATTGAAATGACATTTATATATATGTGTAAAAAGTCTGTATGCATGTAGTGCAGAATGTAGATGGAATAGTCAAGGAAGAAATAAATGACCTCAAGAAAAGTCTGATTTAACAAATGTATATCTTTAAGTTGGAAATCTAATTATTTGCTTTAGATTTGCACTGCTTGGGAACTTAATGCAAGACTATGTTAAATAAACTTATTATTTCCGTTTTTCATTTAACCTGTGGGTTATGGTATGACCAATCTGTTTTATATCCTCAATCAACAGATGATTGTATTTGGTAATAATTTATCAAGAATAAAAATCTGTTTTTGAAACTAATCATCTCATGTTAGGTCTGCCCTTTTTCAAAGCCACCATCTGATATTCATTTTGTCTGCAAGACAAACATACTGATGAAAATGCATCTACCACAGGATATAGTGAGTGGAATGAAGCAGCTCTACTCTTTATATTTAGAATATTTTGTTTTCACAACAGATGGACCGAATTTTACTACTAAAGAAAAAAAAATCAATTTTACATAGTCATAAACATTTTTGAGCAAGTACATTTTTGCATTTCTGATTAGTTTGTAGCAAAACATCCCATGAAATTTGAGGGTCAACTTGGGCCATGTCAGAGAGGAGAGACTTTGCTTTAACTGCTTTCTGTGTTTGACATGAGAGAGCTGTCTAGAAGCCAGAGTTCTGAGCAAGCCTCTGAATTTGGCCCACTGATTTTAAGTCCTGGGGTTTTCTTTTGGATGTTCTCCATGTTCTCAGAAGTGGCTGGTTTTTTGAAGAGAGATTGAAAGCAGAGATGTATTTATCCACTAAGTGATTTCTCTGCCATCAAGCCCCTTTCTGCTTAGGCTTCTGGCCATTGCTTAACCTGATGTGGTGTTCTGTTAGGCTGTCAGCTGTGTCTTGCAATTATTTCTAGGATCCTTCCTGATCAAAGCTTTTCATAATACTAAAATATAGTCTTGATGAAACCAGCATCCAAGCCACATGCATGAAGTGCATGGAATATGGAGCACTTAGACTATTACAGTCTATATACAGTAGTTCTGTGACCTAACTTCTGTCCCAGGAGGTGTGATCTAAGAACACCAAGCTCACTTTAATTTGCAGTGCCAGCAAGATTTAGACTTTTTGACCCTACTGAAATTCTACTCAGATTTTATAATGCAACCAACTTATTAAATTTTAAAGTAAATCTCAACAGGCAATAAACTGCTACAAATTCATAAAATTAATATTGTTAATTTTTAAGAACTGAACATATTGCAACTAGACTTCTTCCAGTGTTCATTCTTCCCCTACTGCTTTATTAATACAAATCCAGCTTCCCAAGCAAGTTATAAATTTTTATCAAAATTTGGAAGTTAGGAATTAAATGGTGTCAACTTTGTATAATAGAGTATTTTGATATAGCTTTAGCAGTGACTTATTCAGTGTTGTGATTTGAGATCATTAAAATAACTAGTATTTATAATTCTAAGTAATTTATCTTTGAGTTGATATTTTATCTACAGATAAGCTGTCCTTATTCTACCATTTTTGGTTGGTTGGTTTGGGGTCATTTTGTTTTGTTTTGGTTTGGTTTTTTTTTTTTAACAAACTTCAACCAGGGGGCTTTCCATTCCCCTAGAGCTCTTCTCCCTTCCTCCACCTTAATTTTGCTAGTCTGTTGGCCACCATGACAACAGGCATTTTATCTGACAAAGTTAAAAAGCTTTGGAAAACAAAGAGGCTAAAAAATGAAATACAGCTGTTTGCACACAAATATAAACCAGAAGGCCTCAAATCCTTTCTACTGATTGGCTGGATTACTTGAAATGTGGCTCATTGTTTCATAATAATCAGCAGTTATTTTTCCCTATTAAAAAGTACACTGGGAAGGTATTGAAAACAGCTTTCCCAATCCATTTCTATAAGGAAGTGGGAATATAAAACATTTCTGTAACTTTTACTGCTTATATGTGAAGGGACCCACCAAAGCAAAACTGCATAGGTTCAAAATCAATTTTTATACATGCACATGAAAAATGGGTTTATATAGTGTTTTTCAATACTAAGGTCTATGGAGGTCTTTTACAAAGTAGCTTTTTTTGGTTACTGGTGTTGCAGTGTATAGTCAAATGTGGCATCTGTCCTAAGTTCAGTTGTAGCTCTTACTCATCTTTAGATGTATTTCAATCCTATTTTATTGAGAAAGGAAATCTTGGCCACGATTCTGGAGTTGTACCCAAGCTTTAAAGAAAAATGGAGAGACTGCTTTCCAGTTGGACACCAACCAAAGACAGCTAGAGATTTAAATCTCCTTCATGTATCACATCACAGCAGGCTGAAGTCTTACACTGAAATACTCTATGCCCAGAATGTTTTAAATTTTTTTTGCTGTGTAACAGTAGTTCACTTATACTTAATTAAAATAAAATACTCAGGGTGTTGTCTTCCTGTTAATTTCAAAATAAATTACTGTAATATCAGGGTATCCAGAGAAAAAGAATAAGGCTACAATATAAAAAAATGATAGAACAGTAACAAGCAAAGGAAGGGCATAAAAATTCTGACCCAATCTGTAGCCATTAAGGTGTGAATCTACATCCACTTGCTCCCTAGCCAATAAGAAAGAAATGTGGTTTGTAGTAAATACTCAATCAATTAATTATGAAAATTATTTAGAAAAGGCAGCTCATTTTGTGTTCTATGCTGAGGTTCCTTGGGAGTGGATGTAGGCAAGGAAGCACCTCCTGCAATTCTTTTCTTGGATGTTCTCAAGACTGGAAAGCAGTGGAATATTGGCAGCTTGAGCAGTAGTGTCTTTTATCTGTATAAGTGAATTGTTCTGCTTCTCTATTACAGACTTCGTTTTTTGAGAATGAGCTTTAACTTTGACTTGAAAAGTTAGTTAACAGGCTGGTAATGAGAAAGTAATTACTTAGATTTCTTTCAGAATTTAAATATTTGAGTGCGAGGTGTACCTCTTCAGTTTGTTAGAGCTGACTGAGCTGTTGTTTGATACTCTTAACTTTATGAGCATGAGAGTCACAGTACTTAAGGATTTGAAAAATTATCTTCATTGTAATGTAGTCTAGTGGTCATTGTCTTTCTGGAAGAATCAACGATTAATCCTAGTAACACCTCCAATGATACTTCTGTTGTACAATGATGCAGTGAGTTCTTATGGTGAACAACAGATTAGTAGGTTAAAACAAATACTTCAAAGATAGGTAATGTGACACGTTTTGGTATATTTTATCTTCTAAATATTCTCAAATCACAATGAGCAAAAAAGTATTTGATTTCCTTACGTGCCTTTCTATACGTGTAGGATTAGCAATAAATAAGAGGTGTTCATGTCTGCTAGCAATAGTCCCTTCTGCTGTACCGTCATTGGAATTTGCTAGAGGATCTTTTACCAGAGCTGAGAAGGAAAAAGCAGTGGACAAATAGGTCTTTTGAAACCTGCCCTCACCGTCACCTTTTTGGGTTTCAGTGTCATATTTGTGAAGGTTCCTGTTCTCTCCTACTTCTTTCATTGACACATGGTAAAGAAAAATGGGACACTGAGACAGGGTAAGGAGAAAAACGAAAACCTCTTGTTACTCTCAGTTTTTTTTCTGCTGACTCTCTAACAGAAAAAATTCCGATTGAAAATAAGTTCTGCATAAAGGTCACACTTTTCTTGCTGTTGCATATCAGTTCTCCAATATGCTTCTGTTCCAAAGAAGTCTCAAATGAATGTTTATTTTAAAACCATTAGTGTTCTCATCTTTTCTAGACTATTATTTTGGAGGTCACATTTGTAATTAATTCTTAGTATTGTGATAACAGCATTAATATTAATGCAAGTATACATATGCATGCCTACTTTAATAGGCATTATTCCACATTTTTTTGTATCTATAAATACTAACATGGATGTCATTCGTTTTCCAAAGCATTTTTTGAGAAAAAATTTCTTTTCTATTTGTCTGCATTATAGCACTGCATTTCTAATTACATGCTACTTTGAAGTCCCTCAGATGAGTTCTTAATTACCTGTCAAGAACGTTGATGTTTTTCCTTTTAAATACCCCTCTAGCTGTCATTTTTTAGCAATTTAGATTTAAAAGTATGTGAAGTCTCTAAACATGTGTTTTATACTAACCATACTTTTGTTTGTTCAAGAATAATATATGCATGTGTTTCATAAGAATAATATCCATTTTTTAGATGCTAACTAGGTTGCAGACAGTATGCTGCTTACTTTTAAAGTAGTAACAATTCTGTTTCAATGAACAAAACTTAAGATCCACCAGCCTTGGTAGCCCTAGTCATTCTTTTAAGTCTAAACACAAGTCCATGCAAGACAGACAAAAACCAGCAAGTTGACTTCTGTTCATTAGAGTAATTCTGGATCACTTTACTGTGTATTCATTCAGCTCTTCAAAATATCATATTAGAGTGTTGGGAGAAGCAAATATGAGTGTGGTGCCTTCCTCAATGTGCATCTTAGTGTGCAGAATTGAGGAGACTTGTGATCCTCAATTTTAATTCTAGCTCAGACTCTGAAAGCTCAAAATTAAGCACATTTTATTACTGCTTTCCAGTTTAGCCTTCTGTCAATAGTTTGCCCTGTAAATTGAGCAAGCACATATTCCTAGGACTAAGAACAGATACAAAGGCAGTTGTCATGGTTCAGTTGATGCATGTTAACTAGTTGAGATAACTGGACTGTATGTCTGGGACCTTTTTATTTTTTTTAGGAAAGTCATATAGCATCTCTGGTTCTACCTTACTTAGAGCCAAAAGAAATAGAGGTAGAGACTGAGGCAGACAAGAAATTATAATTTTGGCACTGCATAGAAATGCATCTAAGTACAAGCATACTATGTAACAGTTGCTCCCAACATAATTTGAGGCAGATGCCTTCAGTCTGTGCCTCTCAAAACTCAGTTTACAATTCCTCTCACTATTTCCAGCTGTAGGACATGCAAGAAAAAGTCTGAAGGCTTCAATATTCCTCAATCAGTATGTTCTATAGAAATGTAGGTGAAAATCTCATTTACCTCTGGCAATCTATTTAGCTTATTTTTGCTATGCATTAACTGCAGCTTGTGAGAAACTATACCTTCTGTTACTTTGCTTTTAATATTAAAGGTTTCTAATTTTTAGTGCTCTGCATCCAAATATGCCTCTATCTGTAATTCTACCGGGAGGGTGGGAAACTGCATCTCAGATAAATTGGCTCAGTAGGAAATATTCTTCCCAAAATATGCAACTCTTTAGTACCAGCATATCCTCAAAACCTAGAGTGTAGTCCACAGTATCATGCAGAGGGAGTGAAGCATCTGCAATCATGGGAAGCTTGAATGACATAGGGAAGTATTTGAGGTTTTTAGCATGAGTGTTCAGGAGCCGGGCAGCTGTTTCCTTCCTTGGTCACTCCAGTGGAAGGTAAAAGAGGAGAAATGAGTAGAAAATGATGAAAATGACTCGTTGAAAGAGGGAAAGTGGTAATTTTTAACAGTGAATTGAAAATAGGGTGAACCTACCTACTCTTGTTTGGTACTGTGTATATATTTTTTCATAATTTTACTAGTATTCAGAAATTCCAGTGTGACTGTGGTGTCACTAAACTAGCAGCTGGGGTGGACATTCAGAATGCCCTCAGCTCTCATTAAAATTAACTGGAATTGAGAATTAATATCTGGCATCATTGGGCCTATCCTTAGCACCTTTGTGAAAAGCCATTATTTATAATTTTTAGTAGATGTATAGGAAGTTATATGAGAGTGTATGATATTGAGGATACATTGTATTTAGTGCCTGAAAAGGGAATGAAATCATTAGGCTTCTTTACATCATCAGTTACTTCATATGTATGTTTACTTTTTAAGTTATCCCTTTTTAATATGCTTTGGCAATTATTGCATTAGCAGACAAATATTTGTGCTGAGACTAAATCGAAAGAAAATGACTTTATACTGAACCCCAGTAATAATTCCCTATGTCAGAGGAGAAGGTGTTATAAGACTGAGTTGTAAGCACGTTGGAAAGTGTGACATGTTGGCTGTGTGTCTCAACTAAATGTATAAGCTGGCAGTTGAGGAGAGGATGTGCTTTTAGCTGTGAAACCATTGGATGCAAAACACAACTGCTATGCCAAGCTGAATGAAAAGCCCCTAGAGAAAATATTTTTTGGCAGTTTCTTCTGAAGTGAGTTTCTAGATTTTTGGAAGAAGCTTGTCAGGGCTAGGCTGAAAGTTCTCTTATAATTTGACTGCCAAATGTTCAGCTACAGCACAAATTTACCTCCAGGAACAGATTGAGGTTGAGGAATAGACTCAAAAATAAAGTAGCCATGTACTGTTTATGGTTCTTTTGTATGGCATTGTTACCACAAATATTGTTTCTCTTCCTTTTCCTTTGAGGCACAGCTTCTTGCAAATCTGCCAGATAGTACAGCTGGAACAAGGCACCAGCAGCTCTGTGTTGCTGCAACATGAAGTTAGGGGAATGACAGAAAAGTAGCATCTTAGCCTACCAGGAGTATGTCCAGAACACTGACCTGATGCCTTCAATTTAAGAAAGACAATGCTGAAAAATGAAATGTCGAAGTATCCCAAGAGTTGTGAGTGTTAAGCAACAGGGGAAGTCAACTGAGAGAGAGAATTTAGTATTTCCAAAGGGAGAGTTGGTACGAAACAGTGCAGGGTTTTTTTTCAGGATTCTTCAGCCTCTTTGCAGCTGAGATGCATGTTTTAGAGTTACAAAGTGAGTACTTCATCCATCTGGGATCCAAAATGGATATTCTCTCCTGACAGTAGGGTGCGGGCATGTTCTCTGTTGTATAATTGCTATTGACAAGTACAAAAAGTAGATGTGGTTTGAATTCTCTCCATCCTGGAGAGATTCATCCCCATCCTTCCCTTCTGCTAGATGAATTCCCTACTGCTGTGTCCTAGACAGTAACTGTACCAGTAGAGTCTTCCTTCACTCATACTTCTTGGAGTGGGGTGTTGTGTTGCCAGGAATGCAAGAAGGCAAACAAACAAGAGCTAGCCTGAGTTGTTGCATTAATAGAAGAGGAAGAGGCAACTCATTTCTCTCTTTGTCCAATGATTTAAAAAAAATCAGGAATACATTTCCATATCCTACACTGTCAAAAGTGATACAATAGCAGGCCAAACATATCCTCTATAAAATAACAGAAGGAAAACTGCAATGGGTGAATATTTTTTAGTGAGAACATGGGAAACAGTTCCATGTGAATAAGGCAGCTAGACTTTGACCATTTCCTGCCTCATCTCACTGCTTAGGCTATGGTGCTTGCTGCAAAATGGATTAGAGCTGTTTTTAAAAACAGATTCTTGCTTGTGGAAAATCAGCTACTGGCAGCAGTGTCTAGCTCTACTGTAGAGTCCAAAGGCAATTGTCTCCGTGGCTTCTAACTTCCTCTGGGCTCTGTAATGTGATTATATTGCTGTGGGGCTGGCTAGACTGCTCTTCCTCTGGGAGCAGTTTAACCTTTAATTTGCAGGAATTTGCGCTGTTACATATCTGTGTACAAAGGTAATATATTGTGGTTTGTGCTTTGGATGTGCGTTGTCTATTTCCACATACACTTTAAATTGAATCTGTGTTATGTGAAATCAACATATTGCCTTCAAAGACCACCTACCATCAGGACCCTGACATCATGTTTTTCTTGAGAATCAGTGAGGTAAATTTTACAGATCATGCTTTCCAGCCTTCACTGTTCTTATAGCAAGCGGTTTGCTAATCAGAAAGAGCAACAATAGTTGAAACACTATTCTTTTTAATGTAAAAATGTTCACATTTTACATATGTTTTATCCATTCTTTTATTTTACGGGTACAGTCAGGACTTCGGTAATGTTCTCAATTCCCACTAGCCTTATTTACTTTACAATGATTTAAAGATTTTAAGGATTTTAATTCTTCTAGTCCTTTCCCTCTTCACTCTTAACATTTCTACTTTTAGATTTAATTTGCCTCAGGAAAAAATTAATAAGTAGCTATTTTTAATAAATCTTTGTTTTATTTCCATTGTATCTATCCTCTGCAGTAGGAAGAACTCTTTTTTTTTTTAGGATAAATACTGTGTTTTATCCTTTGCTCTCCTACAGGTATTGGTATTAACTTTCAAAATTCTCTAAGTATTAACATGTGTCATGAAAACAGAATTCTTAATCAACTGTTATACTAATTGCTTAGCAATGATGTAATCTTAATCATAATAGAATACAGAGCTGTAATATGCTTTTATCTGTATTTTCTTTCTGGTTTTGTGTTGATTATATCCACCAAGATGTTTTTAAAAGCTTACTCTATACACTTTTCATCCCTTTTCTGTTTTTCAAAGCTTTATCTTTAGAAGAGGAATCAGATGTATTTGATATATCCAAGTAATCTTTACATTTGAATTCAACTTTTAAAATTTCATTAATAATTTATCCTCAATCAAATGTATCATTTAAATTGTTTAATAAGATGGAATGCATTTCCAATTATAGTATCTGTTTCACAGTCTTGGTAGATCCCTTTTCATAGACATAGGAAATCTAAACAGAGTAAATGAAATTTTGAGGCATTTTACTTGGTGTACATATTCATAGGAAATTTCGAGATGTTTTATCTTGCTTAGTGTATGTGTTCATATGGAGCTTTTTGTCTTGTAGGCTCTGTTGGTAATACTATTGATACTTTGAATATTCCTAGAATAATACAGCCATGTATGTGCAAAGGGACCTTTACAGGTCATCTGGTCCAGCTTAAAGGTTGAAGTTAGATCAGACGACTCAGGCCATGTCTAGTCAAGCTGTCGCATCTCTGAAGGTAGAGATTCTACAGCCCATCTGGGCAGCCTATTCCAGTGTTTGGCAACCCTAGATGTGGAAAAAAACTCAAAAAATCCTTAGCCTTATGACAGCTGTATTCAGCTCAAATTAAGAATCAAGACTATTTGTCATTAGCATTGTCAAAACTGTATAATGTGTTAAATTGTCCAAATAGCTTATTGACAGAAGAATGAGCAACTAAGAAAATAATATTCCATATCAGAATGCTAGGCTGATGCCTCCTCTACTGGAACATCTACAGTTAACTGTTAACTTCTTAACTGTTTGAATTCAGCATCACTCCTCGTGACCTTATGTTGCACATACAGATGTTATATGTTGCACTCTACAGAGTTAGTTATTTATACATGGGACTACAATGATGCCAGTGAGTATTTTGTGATCTGAAGCATTTATGTGTCTCATTGTTACTATCATCTAGGAAATTTTCTAGAGTCTCGGAGAGAATGGATCTTGTTCTGTGCCATCCAGATTATTGGTGCGAGGAAGAAGTTTGCTATTATAGACAAACCCTAACAAAGCTAGAGAGTAGGAACATCCTTCTCTTGCAGTATAAAGGACTACGTGGATTGTATGTTTCCTATAATTTGCAGCAGTTTTCCCGTGAATGCTGTTATATTGTAAACTCAATCATTTGGGTTTTTTTCTGAGTTTGAATTCAAATCTCCTCTGTACAGCTTGACTGTTTCTTTGTACTCATTCTATGGTTGTAGCAATCACTGCATTGGGATATTGGGAATTCTCAATCTTTCAATGCTTTTTAAAATTGGAAGTATTACCCATAGCTGCAGTTAATAGAATAAAACTTTTAGTCAATACCACCCTGATGTTAAACTTCATCAGGAAGAGACCTGGATTTTGGAGTTGTAAGATTTTGATAGGTAGAAGGTCAAAATTTTGTTCCAAATTGGCTTTGTTTATCTTGTAGTTCAGGTAGGATTGGTTCACAGTTTATTTTAGAGGAATAAATTGGAGAGACTTAAAACCAGAAGCATTTCATTGTCATATTTGGATGTTGGGAGATATCTTCCTTTTTTTTCCCCTTCAGTGGCAGCTGTTTGAAGCTGATCAGGAGTTTGGAATGTCAGAGTAACTCCTAGGGAGTCGATTAGTGGGCAGGTGATGCAGTTCTCAGTATCACCTACCTCTGAAAGTTTTCACATGCTCCGTGTATACTGGGAGTGTGTGTGTGCTATATGCATATCTTCCAGAAACTCCAGTCACCTGTATTTTTCTTGATAAAATATATGAAAAAACATCACAGTCAGATGGTGGGAAAAACAGTGCATTTAATTAACTTATAAATTACTGTGTAAGTATCCATTTATATTCTATGACAACATAAGTCTGAAATAATACTATTCCTCTTGTAAAATTATCTACTAACAATGAACATTTTCACTTCAAATAGTAGACAACAGAATATCTTCATAACATTATGACAAAAAAAATTATAGTTTGCAAGATAATGTAGGGCAGCCATGTGATGGACATCATTTAGTTCTACTTCTGTCCCAGATGTCTTGGGTGTAGAAATTAAAGATAGGTTTCCTACATCCTAGAGCGGGCTGTCACTGCTGAGTGTTTCCAGAGTCACTGCATGTGTGTGCTTTAAACCCACGTACATGTAGCATGTCTTGTGTGCAGGGGATAGTGCAATTCTAATTGTAGCATCATGCTCTGTAACATTAGTTGTTACAGCCTGACTGATACGTTTTAATAAGGGGACTTTGTTTAATTTTGTTTTCATTAAATGGTCTTTTTTTGGTACTTTCTCCTTTTTAAAATTATTAAAAAAAGTTTTAAGCAGTTTTTCCTGATAAAGTAACTTGAAACTTGAAATTAGTACTGAGTTCTTGTCTTTGATGGTGTCATGGTTTAACCCCAGCTGGCAATGAAGCCCCACACAGCCACTTGCTCAGTCCTCCCTTACAGCATGGGGGAAAGAGTCAGAGGAGTAAAAGTGAGAAAAGTTGTGGGTTGATATCAAGACATTTTGATAGGTAGAATGAAAGCTGTGTGCAGAAGCAAAGCAAAATCAGGAATTCAGCAGGCAGGCTGAAGATGACCTGCCACAGAGATCACTCCTGTTCCCTTACATGAGCAGAGTGTGCCCTAGGCAGGGACTGGCATGAAGGAGAGTGTGAGATGGGTTTCCTGCCTTTCTATTTGCTGTTTGGGGAAAGCAGCAAGTGTTTAGCTGGCATGTCTCCTCCCTTTATTCTTACACTGTTGTCATAAAGACTTCCCCTTCTGTTTATGAACCATATGCAGTCAGAGGGAATCTTCTAGTTGTCTTTGTCATACATTGCAGGAGGTCTTATATGAAGAGTCAAAGCAGTGGTACTTGTGCAACATAGGGCCCAAGTTTTCTGTGCCTCTGCTATTATCTATGTCAAAGAAAAGAGGTGACTCTGAAAACCAACCAGCATAAGGCCACAGAAGGAGTACTGTGTTGTTATATCCATATACGTGTTGGAAGGACAATTCTAGGAAGGCTCAGTTAGAATGCAAGTTTAATTTGGAGCTGGGAATAACTTTTTTGAATCAAATGGAGCTTTAAGTGCCCATGTTCCAAATTCTATGATTCAAGTGTTCATAAAAAAAGGACCATAGACTCATTGCTGCAGATCTTTTTATATTTTGAGTTCTTAAAGTGGGATAGGGAAAGAGGTCTAGATTTCAATGGGTGGTTGCCTCAGCACTATTCTGAAAATGTTGCTGTTACCCTATGAGGTTATGAGCCTAGGAACTGTGGTGTCAGTCACAAGTCAGTTTGGAAAAGATAATTTATATCAAAAAGAGTTAATTCCAACTAGAAAGCATGGTATACAGATAGTGTAAAGATATTTTAATACTATTCTATTCCTGCCTTTAAGAGCAACAAAGCACTCTGAAAATATAATTAAAGATTGAAATTTTTTTTAAAATAATTTATCAAGTATTTTTATTCATGGAAATAACAAAATGATAGCTGTCTAAATATAGAAAAATAATTCACTAGCCAGCCAATGGTGGAATGATGTACATAATGTAGAGTAACTTCTGTTGTACTTTCAAAGTAATTGATGAGCTTGTGGTTCTTTAAATGAGACATGCAATTAATTTACTGCCATAAATATAGATCACCTGCAGCAATGATACTCTTGATTTCAGGGTTCTTTCTAAAAAAAATGCCTCTAAGCATACAGGAAGTGTGTTTTTATGGAGGTATTATAAAATCCCTCTTTGCTTGGGCAATGCTTTAAAAAAAAGTTTCATCATAAATGCAATGCATTTAGAAGGCCTAAAAGTTCTCTTGGTTCATTTCAGCCTTGCAAATTTATTACTGTGAGGCCCACTCATATGAAATGGGTTTGTTTGTAACTTCCTTTTCTCTTTGCCATATTATGTAGGAGGAGTAACTTTATTCTGAAATTACCATGTGCCTACTGAAGAATTGGTAAGAGGCAAAGAAGTGGTTTTGGGACCTGTGCAATTCTTTGTAATAGAAAAATAGTAGTGAGCTGACTTACAGGCAGTACAAAACTACTGTAAAAATATTTGACTGCTGCTTAAAACTAAACAGGGACGTATAAAAAGAATAATAAATATGTATGCAGCCCTCTAATATGCTTGGTTGTACAATTTTTGACTGGAAAAAGCATAGTAATTAGATAATTGCTGCCTTGATTGAGCTTAATAGGAAACATTTCAATTAGGCTAAAACTACACAGAGAGGAAGTAGGCTTTTACAAAGGGAAACATTCCTTGTCATGCAACTGTCAGCTTTTGCCCACACTAAGAGATGGGATTAAGTGGATCTATGCAAAGGAAACAAGGAAAGAAAAAAGGAAGGGGGGGAATGGAGTAATTAGACTTTGTACATAAACAGTGTATTCTGATAAAATGTCTTGATGGTTCAAGTATTGATAACACATCTCCTAAAACCCTCTTGGCTGCAATAAATTATGATGTTAAATCCATGGTAGAGGTTAAGTTTCTACTATAAAAAGAGGCAGAGAGGGTGAGAAGACATCTCTCATTCTGCATAACTTTTTTTTTTTCAGATTATACTCAACTGCCAGCAATGTAAAAAAGCAAAGTGTGAGGTGAATGTTGTTTTGTTTTTTTTTTTTTTTTCTTGTGGAAAGTGCCTATGCACTATCTAGATTACAGGAATTTCTCTGCAGGACTACTTGTGTCAGGAGCTGATTCCCTCTCAGTGGTGGGTGGGTGAATACTTAAGGTGGGACTGAGACACAGCTGAAGCCAGTTTTCTCATGGGTACATGCAGGCTCTGTAGCCATACCTGCTGTCACATGTGACAGTGTATCTCATGGGCTAATGCTATCCTTGCATTCCTAACAACAATTAGGAAAGATAGTTCTTCCATGACTGGCTTCTATGTTAAAATAAAACTGAACAAATGCTCTCTGTTTTTGCCTAATGTTACTTCCTGCCCCAAGGCTGCATGGCCGCTGCTGCTGAAATCACATGCAGCAATTACATAGCTTGTAAGTCCATTACAGCTCCTGTGGGCCCAGAAACCCAGCTAAGGATGGGGAGCTGTGGAAGGACTGAGATGCATGAGTCAAGCAGGATGCAGGAGAGTGAGAAGCACATGAGCACTGCTTTTTCTCTTGTAGAAAAGTCTTCCTTTTTTGTTTTTGTTTTTCTTTTTTGTTTTTGCCTGTTTGGACAAGTGGCTGCTCAACAGCTATTTACTACCTAATAACGATTATTTTCATCCAGATAGAAACTGTTAGGTTACAAATGCCTGCTTTTGATTCATAAATCTATTGTAAGCCACCAAATTTCTATAGGACATTACCTTTAGCTTCAATAGTTTATATTCAGCTGTAATGGGAAGTCTTCTAAGTTAAGCAGCACTGTGCTGGTTTTAGTGCTTTAAACAGTGACTTTGAGGACACCTCTGTGTTGTGAGCGAAGTTATCTTGGGGATGAACACTCAGGATATGTGGCTTTTGACGTGGAAGTTGTGGGCACTACTGTGAGAAGTTAAATTATCTGTCAAATACTGCATCAATGTCCTCACATAGCATTAGGAGATGCTGATCTACTTGGTTATTTGTCTTTTGGAAGCAGTGCCTAATAGTGACACCAAATATTTGTACTTATTAAACATACCACAGGAGTCTGTGACTGAGCAAGTTGTTCCCCATTGTGGTATTTTATGATAGATACTGGAGCATTTCAATGAAGAATGAAGGAATTTTACTCGAAGGGACTAGAGTTAGTCACTCAGTGTTTTGTAACTTATGATTCAACTTTAGGTCTGAAAATCTGAAGCATTAATGTATGTTACTAGTAAAGATGCTGATTAGTACTTCTTCAGTAGGAACAGATGTATGTATGGCAGTTTTCATGAGAGTAAACTTCTGCACAAGTTTGAAGAAAAAAAGAGGATGCTTTCTAGCAGGTTTACACCTGTATCTGGACACTAGGACAGGAGCAAGGGGATGATGAGTTTCCTTAGGAGTGGACTGCTGATTTTGAAGGGAGGTTTGCTTTGTATGCCAAAAAATAAGAATGAAGGTAGTGTGTGAGCTCATCAGTGAAGATAAGATAGTGGTAGTTTCCCCTTAAGCTTTGGTGCACATAACATATAGCATGTTGCAGAAATATTAACGTAAACAGACACTAGTTTTATTTTATAATATGCTTTTCTGCATGCAAAAGTTTAGTATAAATAATTTCCTTTTTCATAAACTAGAAGTTAGATAGAATTTGCATATTTTCACATGGTACAGCCACTAATTCCCTTGAGATCCACATGGAATTGTTACAATTGCTGCTGAAGCCTGGTGTCAAGTTTGTTTAGCCTAGAAATAGTTGGCCTGAGGTAAAGAACCATTGGAGGTTTTCACATTTGCAGTTATAATTTAGTAATTTATGTTTGCATGATGTATGACAAATTGACTAATGAGTGCCCTAAAGAGGAATGCCAATTTGGCATTTCATATGCAGAAATCTTATGGCAATATCAGGTGTACTGTCTACTTTCCAGGGCAGAAATAACTGCTGCTTCATTCTTAAATTTATATTTTAGCTAGGTATAGTTCCTCATGTAGTCTTTTTTCCAGGAGCTCCTTTAAAATGGAGTTCTGCATTATGACAGGAGCTTGACATTCTGCCAGAAAAGTTGGAAATGAAGGCAACTTAAAATAAATACTGGTGATATTTCTCTTTCTTTCTCTTTTCTCCCTCTCTTTTAAGGAAAGGCATATGTTCTTATCCTAACTTGTCCCAGTAGAGGGTCAATTACAACCAGTTGGCTGCAAATCCAATCCAAGAAAAATACTGAGTACAGAAACTTCAGCAACAGGTACCAAGGGCCTCTAGTACAGTCAGTCATTCTCAGTACATATGAAATGTGAACATAAAGCCTATGGGTAAGATATTTTTAGGCCCTAAGTTTCCCATGATGGTCCAAAATGAATCAATAAATTAAAGCAGACATTTTTGTGTAGTTAGGTATTTTCCTGGATAACTCTTTAAATGTCCACAATAGTATGAGATCTTTTATGTGAATCATGAGAATAGAACAATGTCTTATTTAGAAAAATATGGCTTGCCAAGTGTTTACATACAGGCACATATTCTGCAGCTTTCTCTTGTAGGGACAAGTAAATATTAAACTATAGTGCTAAATAAAAAAAACCCAAACATCTATGCATAATATGCATAGGAAAAAAATACCCATTTGGTCTGTTTTTCTGATGTCAGTACTCGCATCCTCACCCACACTGTGTCTTAGGACTATCTTGCAGTAGTGGAACTCGCCTCTGGTGAAAAGTTTCTTCCAAATTAACTAAGGTATCAGAGCTCTGATTGGCACAGGAGCTCCGGCAGCTGCACAGATATAATGGTATGGAGACTGAGGCCAATGTTAGTAATTATCAGTATCTTTGGGCAAGTATATTTAAAGACCACAAACTTTAGACTTGAGGATACATAATTTATTCCACAGACAAACTGCAGAAGAGGTAAATGTTACTCTTTTTTGATGGAAGCATTAATTAAGTTGGCCTCTCTTCTGTACCTCATTATTTATAGAATGAAGAGAGAATGGGTGGCTGCTAACATCACTACCTGTGCTGCATCTTGATTAGATTTAGACAGAAAACAGCAACACAGTTTCGTAATGGCTCTGTTCTACTTTAATCTTTGTTCAGGAGACCTTTTGCCTCAACCCTTGGATGCATTTCTTTTCTATGGTTTGTCATCCATGGGCTTTCAGTATGTAACTCACAATTGATTTTAGCTGCTTGAGGTCCTAGATACATATGGTGGACCAACACCTTGATCACTTCATTGGTATTCAAGGAGTTAGAACCATTTCAGGCTTCAAATTTTGGAGCTTTGAAGAGTCAAGGCTTCCCAGCCACAGAAAGTAGTCATTCAAACCCTCTGCAGGCTCTAATACATTTCAGCAGGTTACATGAGCTCATCTGTTTTCAGGCCAACTAAAAGTGGTTAAAATAGTTTTATGCAACAGATTTCTCTATAAAAGACAAAAACACAGGGTTAGTGCAATAAAATTTCGTAGGAGACGTTTGTTTTGATAACTTAAGAATAAAAATGAGTCTAACAATTCTCTGAATTAGTTTCAAAAATGTATGTTTCTGTTATGATATTATTTTGATTATTTTGTCCAGACTTGTTTATTATAATGTGTGTTCAATATATATAATGTTTACATATTTACTTGAGCTTGTAATATTGCATTTATTATGTTTTAAAATAATAAAATTGCCTTGGTTTGAGTTAGAACAGGGCTAATTCTGTTCAGTGATTTTACTTTTCAGCTCAGTCTCTTCTAACTAACTGCACTTTCTGGAGTTAACAGCAGATTTTTTCAGATTTCTAGCAGTGATAAAGCTTGATGTTTAGAGTTGAAACCAAGGATTGTAGACCAGGGTTGCTGGTAGATCTTGTGTACCACATTGGGGAGTGCAGAAAGTAAAAGGCTACACCTGTGGGTAGGAGCGGACAGGACAGGTGACCCTAAACTGAGCAAAGAGGGATTCCAGCACATATACATCATATTCAATATAAAGCTGAAGGATCATGAAGGCCAAGCTCTCTTCTTCAGTGGCTGGCATTCAAGGAGGACTCTGTTCAGCCTTAGATCCTGATCCATGTATTCCTGAATCCAGATTCTGGTTCCCATCTGTTGCAGGGCCCAGGCTGGGACTTCCCCAGTGCCTGCTCCACAGCATCAGTGGTGTTAGTGATGTTTGGTTGGGTTTGATACTGGTTTAATATATAACTGTATATATTCAATTTTTTTATTATTTTCATTAAAGCTGTTCTAGCTTTCTTATCACCAAGTCTCTCTCCCTTATTCCCTTTCTCTTCCCCTTTGGGGAGGGAGAGGGGTTAACAGAGAGCATCTGTTATAGGTCTAACAGGCTGCCCTGACCCAAAACCATGACACTAGGAATTGATTTTCTTTTTTTTATCTTGGAAAGCTGAATGTCTCAATACTGCAAGGAAGAAAATTTGACATTATACAAAGCAAAATTACTTTCCTCATAATTGTTTATCTTGAATCTTTATTCTGTGGAAATTAACACATTCCTTTTCTTATTTTGACTTTTCCATCTTAGAAGTGTCAAGCTTGCAACAATGAAATTTCTAGACTATCCCTACTGTAAAACACTGCAGGAAATTTGCTTAGTCCTAAAAGTTACTATCAAGTTGTTTCTGGTGATATTATTTCCATTAGAGTGTGTGGCTCTGACTCACTAGTTTTCCAGTTTTCATATGATGTAGTAGGTCAGCTCTCCTGGGGATCACACCTGTATGATTTACTGACAGGTTTGTCCCATGTTTAGCAGTTGATGATTTGTCACATCAAGCTAGCAGAGGTTAATAATCATGTTTCTTTGTACTCCTTTGCTATTCTCTCATCCTTCTTTTCGTGATGCTTCTATCTAAGCCCATGACCAAAAAAAAAAACCAAAAAACAAAAAACCTATATTTAATGTGTTGTTGCTACCTGGAACTTCTCACAGAAGTGGTAGAAAACAGCTTTTTTGAGTGCTGCTTCTCCTCTAAATTTAGCAGCCCAGCAAAGCTGACAGGTAATTAGGGATGTATAAAGAGGCATAGGATATTAGAGGATTTCAGTATTGAGACAAATACCTTTCCTCAACAAGATAAGGATACTGGTTTGTATATCATAAGAGGGTTTGGAATGTGCATTGTATGCAAATATGATATTTGAAAATATTCTTTTCTCATTTGATGCTTAAAAGAGGAGTTTGACAGTTACTTAGTATATGTAGTCAGAAGAATATTTTGAGCACAAAGGATGGATTTTTTTCTGCCTCTGTCACCCTAAGGAAAAAAGGCCAAAAGGATAATCATGGTGGCATGAACTGGAAGAGCAGACGTTATGAGCTACAGAAAGGAAACTGTCTTTCAGTGCCACTTGTTACCTTATTAGTAAGGTACATGCATATGCTGAATATGAAGGAGCTGAGGGCAGAGCACAAGGAATTCAGGATCTGTGCTGAAGAATTGACTCCCAATTAGTACTGTTAACCAGGGAAGCTGCCTGAAATACAGGGATCATACCTCATGCTGGAGAGCCTGATAAAGTATTTTTCAATGGCATTTTTTCACATAAACTAAATGATGTTGGAGTATGGGAAAAGTTCCTTACATAGAAATAAGAACTCTGACCACGAAATTTTCCTTTAGTTCAACATCATGCTTTATCCTAACTACCTGATGATCTATTTCCATGTGCTTTCATGAAAAACAGTTTTAAACCCAAGATTTCTTCTAAAAACAAGATATTTATTTTCCTCTCCTATTCTTTTTTTTGTTTTTTTGTGGAGGTCATTTGGTCAAAGAAGAAAGTAGCTGGCAATTTTTGCTTTGGTATATTTGTTACTGAAATATAGAGTCTCAGCTATAGTTTTTCTTTTCAAACTAGATGCTGTATATTGGACTCACAGTACAGGACAACAGTTCACATTATTAAAATCTTAATATTGATGTATACTATTCAATGAAGAAAACAAAATGTAAAAGAATTCATGGATCATCCATCCACTCCTTCTATTGAAGTATTAAATCACTGTGAGCTTTAATTTGGATTGGTTTGTCTTAGCATAACTGCTGACCATTTAGAAAGCAAGACAACACTGCAGGCAACCACTGAGGACCACCACAGAAGCTTTAGAAGGGAGTTGTTTCATCTGAGATGTGTATTTTACAAATGCATAGTAACCAGGGCTTAAAGAAAGGACAGCATGTAACCAATTAGATTAAATACAGAATTCCCACTGGTAGAAAAACAGCTTTGAAGAATTTGATTTTTATTCTATGTGCTGTTAACAAGAAAAATCCCCTGAAAGCTACATAGTTCCCCTCTGAAATACGCAGGTGCACAAATTGAACCATAGTCCTGCCTATTGCTGAACAAGTGGGTCTGTGTTAAACTAATGCTCCTATAATGCTAATGGAAGTAAGGTTGGAAAGCTTGGATGCTTACATTTGTGTTCAGTCTCTGAGAGGGGAAAAGCAGCCTATGTATTTACAACTTGATGTTAGTGTGCAAAAGTTGACAGTTTACATGTAACTGTCATACAGATAGGTGTTATTTACTTGTAAAAAAAAAAATAATCCTGAACCCAAACAACAACTTAGAACCATCAAGTACTAAAGCTTCTAGTCAGATGTGCTGACACTTCATAGTAAGTATACATTCAATAATATTTGTAGTTAAACCCTTAAGACAGAGATTCAGGAAATCTGTCTGTTTCTTAATAGTTTCAAAGCCCTCCTATCTCTGCTTGGGCGAAACTCCGATTTTCCATATGCAAAAGGAGTAATTTTGCATTAGCTCAAGTCAATTCGTTTACTGCCTAAGGGGCATTCTGATGAAGCTGTCTCTACCTATTGAAAAGCTGTAAGTATATGAGGATATCTTTTTCTTTGTTGGTTAAATAGCTTCTTCAAAAAGATTAATGCTCTACAATCTAGCCAAATAAACTTTTATTTTGTTGGAGTTTTATTAATAAAATGCAGGCCAACCTAAAAACTGAAAGGGTCTTGTATCTTGAGTTACTATAAGACAAAATGTGAATAACTAATATTATGGTCACAGTAGTTGTAAATAAAATTGTACATAACCCAATAAACTTAATTCACAGAGCATATTTTTTTAATCTTTGCCTTAGTAGACTTCATTAAACAAGCAGACAGTCTGTCCTCATCTTAGCTGTTCTTACCTATCCACACAGAGTAATCCTATCATTCCTAGGAATTTCTGACTTTCCCTGTCACATCTATGCCTCCAGCACATTTTGTCCAGTTTCAATCATGCCCATGTGGGGAAACTGGGACTGGCTGGTTATAGGATGCCTGATTGTCTTTCCTAAAGCTTTCTTTGTGTCTTTGGCTATCATTCTCATGAGTCTAATACTTGCCTTAGGTTACATGTGGAATCATTTCTTGACTTCTATTTTCTTGCCTCTGCCCAGTGCAACATAACATTTTCTTGTAAAGTACAGGAAACAGGAAAACTTGCACGTGTTTCAGTGACCTGTAGAATCTAAGTTACTTTTTCTTCCCCACAGTTACAGTTTTACATCAGGCAAGAGCAAGAAAAAAGTAGGAGGAGGGTTTGTACGGGAAGAGTAGTAGTGGATAAAGAGCGTGATTTGTGCACTGGTGTGGATCAAAGGATCAAAATTTTAGAATAACTTCTGCTTATGTAGCAGGAGAATGAAGGACACATCTAGCAAAATGTTAATGGTGATTAGAAGAACTGCATTATAAAGAAATCAGACACACAATGATACAGTAACTAAAATGCATGCAGATATTCCAGTAAACAGAATGCTATTTTCTTTGAGGATTCTTTTGGTTTCAGCATTGTTTGCAAAGGTAGCCCTTAAAAGGAGAAGCCTCTGTTATATAGAACAGAGAGATGTGGTATCTCTGCTGACAAAAGGATAATGCTGCAATTAGTTTGATTTCAATACATTTTAGTGTTTGCCCAAGCTACTTTGTGAAACAATGTTGAATATCAAGTTAATTGAAAGAAATCAAAAAAACTTTTGAATGATTTACCAACCATAAACGATTATTGATAACAGTCACACCTCAATAAGCTGCCTACAGTGAACCTGAGACTCAGTGTGCCTTATGTTACATGTCTGCGCTGTACAATTTTATGCAAAAACAATGCAAATTTGTAAACAGCAGCTATAGAAGCACATCCTTGTGTTTTGAGTTTGGCTGTAAACAACCAGCATTCACCAAGGGAGCCACATTAAGTCACCCTATTTTTGCAGAAAAGGAAGCTGGTGATTTGTAAAATGCAAAAGACAACAGAAAAGGACAGGCTTCAGTTTTTGGAAAAGGATTATCCTGGCAATACTGCAGAGGAGTAGCATTGCAGTTCAGTATTCCAAAAGTTGAAATTGTAGTGGGAGTCTAGACTCTGACCACCAAAGCTGAGATATGGTAGATGTGCATTTAGTAGGTTCAACTCACTTCTCTCTTGGCTACATCCATTTCATAAGCTTTGGTGTTTAGTAAAGTGCAGCAGGATCAGTGCAAGATTCCTAATACACATATTTTGGTGACTCAGGAGCTGTTCATGAACTAGACAAATGAGATGGAGAAAAAATGTTGAAAGGCCAAGCTAGACATGTTGCAAGGAGATTAAGGATGCTTTGACACATGACCACCATCAAATCATTCCTGTGAATACATGAGATGAGTTGGAGGATTCCCAGTTGCTTTTGATTAGACTGCACTTATCCAGTATATCTCAAAAATTACATAAACTAGTATAGGCATGCATGAAAATTTCCTCTTCACCAGCTACTTCATTATTTATTTGTTAATTTACTTCCTCTAGTTATCAAAGATTCATCGTAGTTTGTATATTTTTGTGTTCAGAGCTCTTTCTCAAGCACTGTCTTTTAAGCCCTCTTTCAGAACTGTACAACATCAGTGGAGAAAATGTCTTCTGCAAACAGTCTGAAAGGAAGACAAAGTCATTGTGCAGACTAGATTTGCTCACAGCAACCTTGACATTGATAGTTCTGGCTGCAGACTCATATTCTGAATGTGTTCAACAGTCACACTATTAATAGGGAAGTGTCTCTAAACAAATTCCCTCTGTAAAATCTACTTTGAAATTATATTTCTATAGCATTTTTTCAAAGTGAAACTTCTAGCATTGTGGATATAGGGAAAATCATTCCCAGTTTAAAGTTACGACAATTAGAAAACACTAGACACAGAAGAAATTGAGAGCATTCCATATATTTTGTTGGTAACATTTTTGGGTGCATAGAGTTATAGCTAATGCTGAGATTTTTGGACAAATGAATAATTCTTTCTGCTCAGAGGAAAATTGTTACTACTTATTACTCCAAACTCTGGCATATAAATTGCACATTAGATGGAACTTATTGTCAGTCTTCTTAAGAGCTGGAAAACAAATGCTATATTTAATGAAAGTGCATTCTATTTCAAAACCTCTCTACTTTTTTTTTTTTTCCCCCTCATCTCTTTGGACTGACAATTTAAGCTGAGATCCAGCCTGAGACTAAACTACCTTCTAAAACAGGTAGAAAGAGAATAAAGGGAAGAATACAGAAGAGCATTCAGCCACTACTCCAAAGAAAGATTACCTTTCCTGCTATGAGGTTATTAAAAGATTATCTGTCTCTGTCTTTTACAAACAAGACCACCTTCAGTGTCTTCTGATGCTTCTCTGTATATCATGGTATAATAAAAATATCTGTAGGTGAGTCTCATATTTCAGAAAAAGCAAAAGCTTTTTTGTGGAAACAAACAGTCCTGTCCCTCTTACATCTTAATTCTCAGTCTAAAAAATAACAAATCATTACATTATTTTATTGTAAAAATGGAAAATGATGCCTTGTAATTTTCAGATGATAGACTTGCAGACAATCATTTGGAGATAACTGGCTTTACTACATCAAACATTTATATACAAACTGTTTTCTTTTTGGATTCTCAACTTTTTTCATGTCTTCATTTCTATCCTTCATTTGCTAAGCTTCTTATTAGTACCAGCAGTAACAGCAAAACATCTTCAGAAGCAGGACAGCAAGAGGAAAAAAAATGGAAGAGCTAATAAAGTCTCAGTTATTTCCAGGAGAGTCTTGCCAAACTTCAGCATACTTATTACATCTCTGAGTTATCTCATAAACCATCAACTTTTATATTAAGCATCTTTTCAAAGGTTTGTACATCAAACCATTATTTTTTTTTGCAATCAAAATTCTTATGAAGAATATATGCTATTTAGTTACCAAACTTGGAGAGGTGAGGAGTTAATAGTACCAGATGTGACTCTCTACAAAGCTAGACACATTCATCATCCGCTCACAGTGTGTTGGCTTCTTATTCTGCTTCATTGTCTCTCACTTGCTTATGGACCTGAGGAACATGCTGTTTCACAAACATAAATTCTCATGAATTTAAGGTTCTGGGCATGGTCCAGTATTCTCTACCTCCTTTGGCAGCCTCCAAGGATAAGAAGCAAAATAGACAATATGTGGCCAATTTACTTTGAACTGAATTTATGATATTGCATTTCAGTGCCCAATGTATGATGAATTTCCTGGTAAAATATTACATAGAAACATGCAGTTTGGATCAGAGATCATAAGAATTCTCAGTGACCTTTTTTTTTTTTTTTCAGATACAAGTGGGTTTAGCATAAAAACATAACCTATTCTTTGTCTGAATTATAAGATAATGAAGAGAAAAATAATGCAGAGGAATAAGAATTCTCCTTAGAAGCAGTTTGAGAAGAATTCTTCATTTGTAATTGATTTTCTCCTATGTTTTCAACAAAGTTTAAAAAAAAAAATTGTTTGAAATAGTGAAATATTATCAGAAAGAAACAAAAAAGTAACACTGTGATTTTATTTATTTTTGCAGTTTAAGACATTTTCATTTAGAAAACCCTTTAAACTGAAAATATCAAATCTTTATTAATAGAAAAGTGCAGCTCAATCTAATAGACGTTTAAATCATTTTAGAGGT
Source organism: Megaceryle torquata (assembly GCA_024611175.1). Taxonomy (NCBI): domain Eukaryota; kingdom Metazoa; phylum Chordata; class Aves; order Coraciiformes; family Cerylidae; genus Megaceryle; species Megaceryle torquata. The sequence goes on along the minus strand of JANIJG010018263.1, from coordinate 58,573 downwards.
CTCTAAATGTGCATTTCTAATGTTACAGAGCTGGTGAGTGTTCTTGCACAATGGAAGCAATGAGCAAGTAGAAGCACTAACATTCTAGCTGCTCGCGTTTCCTTCTGAAGCATTGACAGCTGCTTCGCAGTTTGAGATTCTGAGCCGAGACGCCTCAGATTAACGGCTCTGGGGAAGAATTGAGCCTCTATAGCAGTATTTCTTATAGATAATAGGGATGACCAGACAAAATATTTTACAAACACTGTACATATCAACAAAATTTCTCTGAATCTGAATTAACTTGTGTTTTGTTTCTGGTGATGCTTTCTGTTTCTAAACCATGTAAGATATCATTATGCCTCAGCAGCATTCCGGGTGACTAGAAGGAAGAGATGGTCTGTTAATCTGTATATAGGAAGACTTACAGAAAGAGCATTCTGAAATGTATACGTGGAAAGTGATGACAAATTGCATATTTATTTAGAGTGATATTAAATTGCTTAGGTATGGAGTAGCGGGCCAGAATATGCTTTAAAAGTGAAGCCAGCAACAAAAAACTTCATAGAACTCCTCATCAGCAGTAATATATTAGATGTTTTTCTATCCCTGTTGATACATTCCATTGTGAACAAGAAAATGCTACATTTGTAACAGAAATAGCTACTTTAGAAGCCCCAGAAAAAGAATATGGTAGCTCCTTGACCTACTTAAAGTTTTGAATCAAAAGTGTGGAGTATAAAGTTGAAGCAATAAAAGCATTAGAGATGTGCCAAATGATGTTTCATAAGATGAATGTCTTGCTGTAGAAATGTCATACTGAAATTTGTCCTGTAGCCTTAATTACTTTCTTTCTCTGCATTTTGAGGCAGTGACATTTTTGTTTGTACTTAGGGACTGTCACATGGAGAACAAACATTTAGAAATTAGTTATTCTGTTCTTCTTGGTAACTCATACCTAGCCACTTCTAGAATCCCTTGCAGAGAGATGTTTTTCGTACCTATGGGATCGAGGCAATCACTGATGGGACAGCAGCAATAATTGTCCGCAGCTTGTAATCCCTTGAAACAAAGTTTTATCCCTTTGACATATTCTGTTAATATCTTCTAGAAGAAAGCATAATTTTTTTTCTTATACCCACCTGAAGCAAAGCTGAATACATACTACATGTATGTACAAGCTTGCAAGTGGTAGTGGTATATAAATCTAGGAGAGTCATAATATATTTAATAATAATGCTAATTAGAGTAAAAATATATGAACATGTCAGAACAACCTGTTGTATTCTACATATAGTTTCGTTAATGGATCTTACAGTCCATAAATACACGTAAGCAATTGGTAATATAATAGAAACTGCTGCCTAGCTGTGGTTGTTCACAGAAACAATACTGTACTTTTTTTATTGTCTGAAAAATCTACATAAAATTATAGAAAACAACAAACAAAACCAAAAAAAACCAAACAAACAAAACCACAAAAACCACCCACCTGTACATTTGTTAAAATCTCTCTTACTCATAGTTTCCTAATGAAATACTACATTGAAGCATTATACTTGCAGTGAATTTAAAAATCTGGTTTTGCCCACAACTTACTCCTAATTCCAGATAAAAATGATTGGCAAAAATGGCCAAAATAGTTTTTAATCACTGAAAAACATTCTTTCAGATGGCAGATACAGTATTTCTTTAGTGTTGGTGTCTCAGAAGACATTAGTAGAAGTTGTTGAAGCTTTCATAGAAATGTCTGGGTTGGAAGGGACCAATAGAGGTCATCTAGTCCAACCCCCTGCTGAGAGCAGGGACATCCTCAACTACAGCAGGTTGCTCAGAGCTCTGTCAAGCCCCACCTTGAATGTCTCCAGGGATGGGGCCTCAACCACCTCCCTGGGCAACCTGTTCCAGTGCTCCACCACTCTCATGGTAGAGAACTTCCTCCTTATTTCTAATCTAAATCCACTCCTTTCTAATTTAAAACCATTATCCCTCATTCTTTCACTACAGGCCTTTGTAAACAGGCCCTCTCCAGTCTTTTTATAAGCTCCCTTCAGGTACTGGAAGGTGGCTATGAGGTCTCCCCTGAGCCTTCTCCAGGCTGAACAATCCCAGCTCCCTCTCCCTGTAGGAGAGGGGTTGCAGCCATTTTCTACCTGGTTCTGGAAACAGATTACTGAACACGTGGAATGCGAAAAATTTACCCTAAAATATTTCTAAGAAATACTTGTTTCTTGCTGCCTCTGATCAATCCATTCATTTCTGATAATTCATCATTCAATTAAGATTCAGGAAAGAGCTTGTATTTCAAGTTGTCAGAGGACTAAGTTCTGGATATGTATGAAAGAAATTCTCACTTTTTCACAAGTATTTATTGTGGCCTATTGTAATTCTATTTCATTTTTCTTTGTATCACTAGAAGGAAGGAGACATAGAGAAATGGAAAGGAGCAAGCAGAGAGACGCAGAAAGAACACGTGTTTGTGTGATAAATCCATTTATATTATTTTTTTAATTTATATTCACTAGATATGAGTGCACTTTGCTCTACTTTCTATTGTAGTTTGAAGGACTGGCTCACATATCTGTGTCTGGTCTGTGAGAAACTCACAAATGATAGTCATCTGAAACATAGCTGGGTCAAATTAATCTCTGGACATCTCAAACTCACTTATCATTTTCTGTACATTAAAATGAGTATATTTTCTGCAGAGTTCACATTCATATTCAACTGTCTCGAAGATCTGAACTACATCTGATGTTTTCATACTGAACTATGTAGGTGACAATACAAATGTAGTTGTAGTACCACTTCTCAGTTGTTTATAAGATAAATGTAAGCATTAGGGGACACAAACTGCAAAAAAAAAAAAGTTTTTCTTAACAACTCAAAAGGATTGTGAGGTGTTAAAGGGAGTTCACCTCCATAGTAATCGTGTGGGACATCATTAAGGGGAAACTCCTCGATTATAACTCTTGCCAACAACATTATGGTGGCCAGAGAAAAGGTAATCTTAACATATTCACATTTACTATTCAGTCTTACTTAAGGTCAGTCACTGATCAAAAACTTCAAGTGATTAAAAAAAGAATAGTATATGTAAAGTTTACAGTCTAATTGAATGACTCTATAAAAATGCTGAATAGATGGTTTATAGTGCTCAAGAAGTTAGGAATATCTGTACAAGATGCAGCATATTAAATCCTTCTGAGAAGAGTAATGTAGACTCATGAAAGAACACATTCAGAATAAATCTAAGGCATTTTCTAATTGGACTGTTTGCATCAGAAGGCTACTGGTATCCTGAGCTGCATCAGGAGTGTTGCCAGCAGAGCAAAGGAGATGATTCTTGCTCTGTATGCAGCACGGGTGAGGCCACAGCTGGAGTGCTGGGTCCAGTTCTGTGCTCCCTAGTACAAGAGAGATGTGGACATAATGCTAACAGTCCTGCAAAGGGTCACCATGATGACAAAAAGGGAATGAAGCAACATTTGCTGGGTCAATGGGTTGCGACCAGTGGTATGAGATTCAACAAGGCCAAGTGCAGAGTCCTGCTCTTTGGTCACAATAACCCCATGTAACGCTACAGACTGGGGGATGAGTGGCTGGAGAGTGGCCTGGCAGAGAGGGACTTTGAGAGTGCTGGTTGACAGCTGTCTGATCATGAGCCAGCAGTGTGCCCAGGTGGCATGGAAGGCCAACGGCATCTTGGCTTGTATCAGGAATAGTGTGACCAGCAGGACTAGGGATGTAATTCTCCCCCTGTACTCGGCCCTGGTGAGGCCTCACCTCAAGCACTGTGCGCAGTTCTGGGCCCCTCACTTCAAGAAGAGCACTGAGGTGCTTGAGCTGGTCCAGAGGAGAGCAACAAGGTTGAGGAAGGGACTGGAAGGAAAACCTTATGAGGAGAGGCTGAGGGAGATGGGGTTGTTCAGCCTGGAGAAGGAGACTCAGGGGGACCTCATCACTCTCTACAACTACCTGAAAGGCAGTTGTAGTCAGGCGGGGGACAGGCTCTTCTCCTAGGCAACTAGTGACAGGAAGAGAGGGCATGGCCTGAAGCTGCACCAGGGGAGAGGTTTAGGTTGGATATTAGGAAGCACTTCCTCATAGAAAGGGTGATTAGTCACTGGAATGGACTGCCCAGGGAGGTGGTGGAGTCACCATCCCTGTAGGTGTTTAAGAAAAGTTTGGATGCTGCACTTTAGTGGCATGGTTTAGCTGATGTCGTGGTGTTAGGTCATAGGCTGGACTTGATGATCTTGGATGTCTTTTTCAGCCTCAATAATTCCGTGATTCTGTGATTTATAAGAGGAAAGGCAAAGAGAGCTGTTTAGCCTGAGTAAGACAGGGCTCAGGGAGATCTCATCAATGTTTACAAAAACTTGAAGTGAGGGAGGGTGAAAAGAAAACAATGTCAGGCTTTTTTTCAGTGGTGCCTAGTGACAGGACCATAGGCAATGGGCATAAACTGAAACATGGGAGATTCCTTCTGAACATCAGGAAACAGTTTTTCACTGTGAGGGTGATCAAGCACTGGCACAGATTGCCCAGAGAGGTGGTGGAGCCTCCTTTCTTGGAGGTATTTAAAAGCTGTCTGGATGTAGTCCTGGCCAACTGGTTTTAGGTGGCCCTGCTTGAGCAGGGGTTTGGACCAGATGATTGCCAGAGTTCCCTTCCAACCTTAACCATTCTGTGATTCTGTATCAAAGGATTATATATTAGCATTCCATCCAGATACAATAATGTGTTCTTGGAATCTTAAAAGGACATGCCATGAAACAGGAGCTGATAGGTCTCTACTCTTGAGATGATCAGAGCTGCCCAACCCTGTTCAAACTGCAGAATAGCTAAATGATTGACTGTCTTTTTGGTGAGCTCAATCAATCCTGATAGCTGCTATTTCAAATTTATAAATGAAGGAAATCTTTAACCAAATATGTATCCACACTTTCATTTTAATAACTTAAAGGATACATCAGTGGTACACATTAAGAAGTGGGCCATTAGAAAGAGAGTTGTAATCTCTGGAAACCTTCAGAAAATATCTATTAGAGCTTTCTGGAAGAGTCTCTGTATTAGTTGCGTTTCTACCCAAACCGTAATATTTAATTACTTCAGAAGTTGCAGTTCATTAACCAGTCTTAGAAAGGCTTAATATGATCTTCAATCATTCTAGATTAGTCAGGGACAAATTATTACAGCGTATGGATCATGACCCAGAAGTCTGCTAAGAATAAAGCTTAAGTCATTGTTGTTAGTTGTTATCCCTTCCTTAAAATAATAACAAACTGGGGTAAGTCAAAAAATGTTAATGTCCACCCTGTTCCTTCCCAGTTACAGGAAAGAAATAGGTCTATTCGTATAAACTTTGTCAAGCATGTTATGAGATGGGACCAAAGCAGTTTGAAGAACATGGCAGTTCTCAAAAAATCTGCTTCCCTTTGCAGGCTGCTGTCTGCAAAACTATTAGGCAGCACAATTTCAAGGGTAAGTTGAAATGTTATGTGCTTCTATGTAGAATACCTATGCAATGTAGTACTATTTGGGTTAACTTTCTAAATAAGCTTCTAAAATGTGGATTCACAAGGTCAAGAGAAAGGAACAATTCACTGTGGTGTCTCCACTAAAAGGAAAAATTCACTTCTTTGTGTAGTTTGTTTCTTCAGATTTTTTGCAATGATGCTTATTGTCCATTCTCTCACTTCTTTCAGAACTTTGTCATACTGTGTCATTTCTTCACTAAAATCTCATGCTGTGTAAATTCACCACTTTTTAAAGTGTTCCTCCATTAACATTTTTAAAATTCAGGCAAACTAATTCTGTAATCTCACAATTGGTTAGAATGTCTTATGATATATAACTTTAAGTTAGACTATTTGTTGCTAATATATTTTGCAATCACCTCTAAAAGAGCTTTAGGACTGATAAATGTGCCCTCTTTAAGACTCCCAGGATACACAGAAGATACTGAGTGCACCTTATATCTTCTTTCTGTGTGTCTCCTATAGCATTTAGGTGGTACCATAACATAACATCTTGATGCCTGTAATTGTACTATGCTTGTGTTGAAAGATTTGTCAGTGTACATAGAAGTTTCCATATAAATTGTTGAAGATTTCAGAGTTTTGAAAGAAAAGCCATTTTAGAAATGCAGAGAACACATGATTTCTCTGTTGATAATGATGCCTACATTATTGTGGCTTTCTAGTGCTAGGTGGGGTATAAGCCTATAAAAGGGGAGAGGAAGGACTAAGTTATTCTTGCGCCTTGCCATACAGGTTCTTTAGCACATTCTTTGTGGTGTTTGGCTTAACTACACACACAGAGTGTCTTGCCTGAAATAGGTCCGATGGGTGAGAAATCTGGCTTCCTCCTGCTGAGTAACGAAAGGAAAAGACAACCAGTGAGTGGTTATACATATGTATACATATGGAGGTTATGCCACGCAATGGGGTGCCTGTCTCTGACCTAGTCTTAGACGTGCTTGAATTGCTCCAGCCCTTTCTCTCCTCCTCTCTTGGCTTTCCTGTGCTTCACTACTGGTGGTCTGTATACCATGCAGATGTTTTCCCCATGTTATTTCATGGTTATTTTTCAAGTGGTTTCTTAGCAGAAGGGGTGGAGGGTCCACACATGGGAACATCTGCTCTAACAATTTTTCAAAGCAAACAGCAGATGGCATTGCTGCTTCCTTTTGATCTTGCAAGAAAAATCCCATACCAATGGTGCTGGCTTAAGTTTCAGGCTGTTTGGTAATGGTACGTGAGCATTTGATTCTCCCTTTTCTCTCAAGAGTAGCACTACTTGCAGATGTTTTCTCTGCAACTTTCTATTTTAGCTTTTTTTTCTTTTTGTGACCCTAACTTCTATTAGGTGTCGCAATCTTTCTGGGTTTTTTATCTCTCCCCTCGTGGGTCTTTACTGTTAGTGCCATATCATCACTACTGATCCTGTTTATTCATATGCAAATTGTAGGCAAATACAGGGTTCATATTATTATTATTCAGCTTTGATTTTTCTGTTGTTCAGTGTCTGTATAGCAGGAGTTCAGAACTTGTATACATATCCTTTGCTACTTAAAGAAATTTTTATTTCTCAAGGCAATTTCTTGGTTTCTAATTAGAGTTCTTCCTTTTTACTTAAATTTTGGCATTCAGATAATTTGTGCACTTGTGTATGAAATTTGAAATGTTTAAGAAAATTTGTGCTCTTTTTTTGGTCATTTTATTTAACATTAATTGAAGTATTTACTAAATTCCTTTTGCAAGACACACATTCGTGTTTTATCACTCTGGTACATTTCTATGATTTTCTTAAGTATTTTCTGATCAAATTTTACTGCATAGAGTGACTAGGTCTCTCATGTTAATGGGTAACAGTGTGAGAAACTAAATTTGCATTCAGGAGGTGAAAATATGACATAAAAATAAGCTCAATTTGTGCAGAAGGGAGGCTGCAGTAAAATTTGTGTGACACCGGTGTAAGACAGTAACAGGAGTAGAAGCACAGTAACAGAAATAGGAGCAGTCTCTGGGGACAATTCAGTTGAGTTTATTGCCAGCCTGATGTAGGAGTTAGGAATGTCACTCCCCTTAACAACCCCTGAAGCTTAAGGTGGAGCCTTTGAGCACTCTCTCCCTTCAGAGCTGTAAGGCTAATAGTGGAAAGTAGAGTATGGGTGATTTTTATCTTGTTTCTAAATTCTGCTAAGATGTATTTGGTCTTTAGGTAGAAGCCAGAAGGACTCCTGTATTGAAAACTGGTGCATTTCCACAGGATCCTATTTTCAGCTTTTCTAAACTTGCTGTTTGCTTGTACCTCATCCTTCAGCCTCTGATTATTTATGTCATACTGCTGTCATTTTTATTATTTATTTCAGTTTAAACCTGAATTTTTGTAAGCAATACGTACAAATTATTTTCTCATAGGGTGTTGCATCTATTTTTTTAATCTTCATTAATATTTTGGTTTATTTAATATTTTATGTCAGTAGAGTTGATTTCTGTTCCAAGTATTCAGTTTGTTGCTGATTGCTGTGCATTCGTTAGAACTTCAAGACTAATTTGTCAAGGGTTGGTTTATTTGTTTCAAAAATTATCTTTAAACAGTCTCTAAAAGAAACAATCTAGTTATGTAAGTGATAAAATACACAAAACATTGACCTTGAATAACATGCAGTTTTTACTGGAACTTCACATTTTATATTAAATGTCTTAAATAACTTGACATTATAATTGAAACCAAGAAACAGGAAAGGAAAATATGTTTTCTACACATAGTGGCAAATGGCTTTGGTATCTTTCTATTCTCCAGAAACCAGCAACTTAATTTTTTATACTATGTTGATTTACCTATTGGCATAAATTTAAAGATGGACATAAAATACATACAGTTCATTTGTGCTTCATTTAATTGAACACAATTAAAAAATAAACCCAGGGATCAAAAATAAAGATGCCCTTTTATCCACAACATAAATTTGTTGGAAAATCAGCAAGTATAAAGAAAGGGCAGTTTCATTATCCATGTAAAAATTACTCAGTGAGAACTTTCCAGAAAGATGCTGATTTAGCTAAATATATTTTCATTTGATGCCATGAACAGTAGGTCCATACTAGCAAAAGTAATTGGCTTAATCAGTTAAAACAATATTTTCAAATTTGTTTGCAGCCTTCACTATGTACTTTGTGTTACTTAGTACCTTTTCTTTTCATTGGACAAAGGGGTCTTGCAATCCATTCTGGAATACTTACCCACTATCTGGCAGTAGTGAAATGCCCTTCACAGAGAGCTACTCTTTTTTCCTCTTGGTAGTATAAGAAGAAAGATTTGGTTACTGTGTCCACTGATTGGCATGGCCTAAAGACTGTTGTGAGAGGAGGAATTGTTAGTCGACTTAAGCTGGGGTTTTGTTTGTTTACTTTTAAACAAGAATCTAGCATTTGCTGCTAAAGAAATGGTTTTCTCACAGATGTACATTCCTCTCTTGTTGCCACCTTCATTCCTGTAACAAGAAGGAGGAATCCAGACTTGAGTCAGAGGATGCCACCAGGTTAAAACTACCCTGGCCAAAAAAGGACTGAGTAGTGTGTGGAGCTAAGGATATTACACTTGTTGGAAGACTTAAAATAACAGTTTATTATTTATATTATGGTAGTTTTCAGAGCTGCTGGGACAAAATGGTGTTAACCAAAAATTATAGGCTGAATAACAGCCAGCTATGAGCAAGATCTGATTCTTGTACCCATCCTCAAAATGCCATTTGCAAATTGATGAGAAGCAAATTATAATTTCTGAGGTTCCCATTCTGCAGTAAATTTCAATAACATCAGGAGTTTTGGAGTAGTTTTCTCCATAGTATCTCAGTATGTCAGATTCACCTCATTTCACTCTGGACAGTAGATGTGTTTAAAAAGGTAAAGAATAAAAAAAATAGAGAGGTTTTAAGCAAAAGAAGGGATTATATTTTCAACTTCAAAATTTAAATCAAATTTATAAAACAAAGACTATTATAAAATGTGTTTTTACTTGATAGTGTTTTGATAGTTTCTGCTTATGATTTCTCTGAAGTGTGCCTTAACTGAAGGAGCAAAGGATTCATTCAAATCTTTCAAAATTGTCATTCAAAACTAAGCTTTTTTTTTTTTTACTCAGACTACACTTGCAGAGAACTACATGAGCTAGTCAATAGTAGTACCTTGAATGTCTTCTCAAATTTGATTTCTAAAGCAAAACTTTCCAAAACAAGATTGTTTCATTCTGCGTAGACGTCTTATCTAAGTTCACATATATTCTCTCTTCTCCTAGACTGAATTCTTTTTCAAATATTTTCCTCCAGAATTCTCCTTCTGGTTCTTTTATTAGAAAAGAAATTTAAAGATCCTTAGCTCTTCTCGAAGTCTGACTGTGATGACACACATTCTCCTCCTTGTGGCTCTATGAAATAATATATCTTCTTCCTCCCCTTTTTATTGTAAATGAAGCTTTTAGTGCTTGGTGACAGTGACTAGTAAAAGCACATTAAGTATTCAAGGATTATTTGATCCATGTAACAAGACTGTTAAAATAATTTGCAAATTATATGCCTTTGGAAGCGTTCCTTCAGCTCAGAATTCTCTTCATAAATCACACACAATCTGTATTTTCACAATACAGACCACAAATTAAGAACTGTGAAGTGTTTTTGTTTTGTTTTGTTTTCTCCAGATTAACTCTTGCCACTCTACCTAATACAAATGGCCATCTTTTGATAGTTTTAGAATTGTATGCTATCACAGTCTTTCTGATTGGAGCTGTGTTATGCCAATGTACAAATATTCTGTTCTATAGTGTGGTAGTAGAGAATAGTAATACAGTCTGCACCGAACGCATAGCTGATTGCACTAAAGTTCAAATATTCTTCAGATAGTAATAATAAAAAAATATTTAATAGTTTATCATAACTGCAACAGGTTAAGTCCTTCCATGATTTCACTACTCAAATTTATATCTGATTTCTTGCATGAGCTTTTGTAATTTGCCCTGAATTCTATACTGCCACAATTTAAAAATAGCAAAAGAAAATGTACAAAACCACAGACAATAAAAAGACTCACTAGCCTGGGCTTGTCTTTCATGATTTTTCCAAATACACATATTGGGCACCGTTTTTCTCAATCTTAATACATACTGAAGATACAGTTGCTGTTCTTTGGGCAACCCAATGCAATCCCAAGACTATATGTATTTACAGGATTTTCTATTTGTGATATATATAGAATCTTAAAAAAGCAACAAAATTAGGGTGGGGTTTTACCTTTTAGGAACTTCATGAAATTTCATTTTCCAAGCATAACTGATAGACTAGTATAGTCTGGTTTTCAGGCTACTTGACAACACGTGCAGTATTCGCTTGCTGGAACTTGATAAAGCATATGTCTATCCTTTAAAATCATTCTACCAGGTTTCTTCGTGTTTAATTATTGTCTCCCATTCATTTACAGTTCTTCTAAGAGGAAAGAGATGATGATATTTTCTCACGAAGCAATTTTTTATTTCTTTATTCAGAAGTTGTTATGTGGAGTGGTGCATAATGGACATCATTGACTTGCATGGTCTCACAAATAGATGAAATAATGAACTTTCATTCTTTGTCAACAGTCTTTTCATACTTGGTCAGGTTTGTTTCTGCTCTGTACTGGCAGCAATTTAACCTCATTTTCTATTAGTTTTCTAACCACCCAAGCAAATTTCTAAGAAAGGCAAATATTCCTCTAATGTCCCACTCACGTGGTATTTGGGGACAGACGATCTTGGAATTAATATTTTTTCTGTCATTATGTGACTCTCTGCCATGTTTTCATGAGGAACTAAACGGACATTTACAATCTGTTTGTAATATGCAAGTGTAAAGGAGAAGTGGTGATCTTGTCACAGTATTTTAGTGTGCAAATATTCTATTTTTGGTATTTAACACAATAAATCTAGCAGAATTTAGTACAGAAGACCAAACCTTGAACATTAACAGAGTAGCTGGAGCTCCAACACTAACATAAGCATGCCAAGCAACTGCTGTTGAAGCTAAATGAAACTTTTATTCTCTAGATAGTCTATTTGAAAAAAAGAATGAGAAATCAGATGTACAGGGAAATGGGAAAAGTTACTAATATCCTGGCTTTCAAAATTACAGAAAAGAAGTAAAACATCTTAAAAATCCTCAGTCTTTTTTTTTTGTGTGTGTGATTTATTAATTCTGGAAGGAGAGACATTGGCACTGTGAAAGGTATATACTGATAGAATATTATTATGGCATGCACAGAACCTTAGCAGACTGCTGTTGGGAGAGGAAGACAAAAGAGGAAGGGAACATATGAGCAGCACTGGGAAAAGTAAGAAGAGGAAGGCAATCCAAAGGGAACAGCTAAGGAGTGGGAAAAAGAAAAGTGACACCTGGTGTCAACAAGGACAGAAGGAGATGATGATAGGATTTGTTTGAAGGAGAGTAGAATAATATCGTCTGTTTCACAAACTCTGGTGAGAAGGAATGGTTTAGGGAAGTAATTAAGCAGAACAAGTAATTTTCTGGCACTGAGTTCACAGATGTTGGAATAAAAAAAAAATGCAGGAGTGCATTTGATTAACAGGACGTGAATAAATAAGTATTGTAAGGCTTAATTAATTGATGTGTGTAGGACATTGTTCGGGTCTGTTATACTCTGCTCTTCTCTATAATTGCATCTTGGTGCAAAGAGCAGATTTAAACTATTACATGTTTAATGTTTAATGAACAAGATGTAGCACTTAATATCATGAGAGAGTGCTAATTCCTGTGCTAGGAATCTAACATTTTGTAATGTATGTTATATTCTGTAGTAGTACACATGTACATAATGTAATGCTATCCTCTGAAATAGTCCCTGGCTCAGAGGGAAAAAAGTTTCTCTGTTGGTAAATGTAATGGCATCAGGTCTCTCTGCTGGTGCTGTATGGAAAAGACAACATCCCTGAAAGCTTTACATTCTCACATTGTTGGAGCTTCTAAGTTTTGTCAGGTGCTGGTGACTTGGACCTAACACTGAGTTGTAACTCAGGAGACAAAACAGTTGGAAAACTTGGAGAAAGGCTCTAAGGGTCAGTGAAATTTACTGTGGGCAGCTGCTGCTTCAAAGCAACTCACTATGCAGAAGCCTATTAAGAAGTAGTAGGTTACTTTCCTGCCGTTTCCCCAACATGATGGATGGCGTTCTGAAAAGTGAAAGGACTTCCTGTGCCACGAGGTTTCCCCGTGACTTCTTACCCAGACCCAGTTGCTTTCAACAGACTGACTTCTATCTAAATACTGTTATGCATCTCTCCAAATAAAGTGTTTCTGCATATGATGCTAAAAGGAATTTGGTTTTATATACGATAGGTGCTTGAATGCTGTTATTTAGAGATGGTCCTATTTATATTCTAAATCTCCATTTACAATTCTAAACGGTACTAAATTCTTATTAGAAATAAGTTCAAGCTGCAGAGCTCAGAATTGGAAGTTCATTTTTCCAAAGTTTTGGTGTGCTTATATTTTGAAAGTTAACTTCTCACTATATCATCAGCAGAGCTCACAAAAATTTTAATTTTCATAGTATTCATATGTAAAAGTCCATATTTGCACATGTTCTAATATCTAATTTAACCTATTCAATCAGATTACACTTAATTTAGGGTAGGGTAAATTCCTTGCTCTTTAATAACAATGTTCTTTAGCAAGATAAACACTTTTCATAAATATGTGAAACTAGCAAAAAAAAAAACTACATGAGATCAGATAAAATAATAAATCTTATGAGCGAAACTACTTGATGACCCTAATTAAGATCCTTATCTTCCATACTTAAAATAGAGAAATGCAAATATTGATATATTAGCGAAGACATTGTAATTGTGTGGGCTTGAGATCTTTAATTTTGTATATATCACAGGAAGCAACATATTGCTAAAAGACAAAAGCGCTTTCCATGGGATTTTTATCATTAAATCCAAATATGTTTGAAGATAATGAAAAAGTTCACTTTTAAACTGTAAATGCTTCTAGATAAAAACTGTGGCCAAATTTTCAGGAGAAGCTTTTTGCTGGAATTGTTTAGGAATGTGAAGAAATGAGGCTCATGTAAACCTGCTGCGTGTGTCTCTCTCAATGGCTTTTTCTCCCTCCCTTTCATAACTTCTCCTCTCTTTTGCCAATCTTAACCAGATCTAGCAGAGGAGTGGAAGCCTCAGAATGGTTCAGCTTCAATAACTTCTGTGAGAAATAGGATAAGATAGGAATGCATGCACTGGCTCAGAGCAAATGTTTAGTGAGCTCCCTCTGACAATGGCCATGAGTAAATGGTTAGGAAAATCAAACCAGAACAGAGCAAGTAAAGACAGATATTTCTTCCAGTACATTTTCCTAGCTTCTGGCTATCAAGTTATGGGCTTCCTGTACCCCATCTCTATCAATCAGTTTACTCTCCTTTACTTGCTGACTAACAGGCATTATCTGAGGTAGCCTTGTGAGCTATAACTTCCCTCCACGAAAGCCATGTCAATTTGTCCTTTTATAGAATTAGTACCACATGGACAAACGTGATTTTCTTTACTATTCATTTCCAGGGTTGTGCCTGGTATAGAAGTTAAGATGTTTTGTTGGATTTTTGCCCCAATTTTGCATATCCTTCCTACAGTCCACATATGATATCTTCTCAGTATCATTCCTTCAGCTTCTCCATGCATTTTTCTAATACAGAATTGGCAGGAAGAAAAAATTGTCCTCCCTTCCTCCTCACTTGTGTTAGTACAGCTCTTTGCACGGCTGCAGCAGTGAGAGTGGAATCTGCTACATCTGAAACCCCAGGAACACAAAACACCCCTTTTGTGTTCAGCATGACTTTGTTGCTTTCTTTATGAGTTTCTCTGTGTTTTTTTCCATTTCTTTTAATGATGGGCAAACACACACAACCAAACATCTCTACACATGTCTGCTTGTATGTGCTTGCATCTGGGGTGAAGACGGCTTTCATTTCACCTGTCTAGTTACTAAAAAGAACTTAATGACTCCCTTTTCATTTATGGTGAATAGTGACTATCACAGAAATCAGTAGCACCTATCCCAACCCATAAAAGTAGTTTTGTAGTTAGAATTGAGGTTTAGACTACAATGTTTTTTGCATTCAGTTCTTCCACTTTGAGGTATTTTTGCTGTTTGCTTGAGGTTCTCTGTTGCATAGACTTGCTATGCGGCAGCTCACATGTGAATTCCTCAGTGCTCTTTGCTGAAAATCAGCCAAGTTACTTAAACAATTTGTATAGTATTGTGCCTCAGCTGACTAACAGTTAGCTATTGTGGGAAAGGGTGGTCGTGTTACTTTTCCTTCCTTATGTATATTATTTGTTCTTTAGCAGTAGAGCTGACCTCACTGATAGTGAGGGAACCTGCAGGGTTTCATGGTGAGCCAGTTCAGGGAGTAAAACCAGATGACTACTCTGCTGGTTTGTAAGATTAATTTTTCCTGATACTAAAAAAATTATTTCTGGAAATAGCCAAAGAATATTTGGCATCAGTGCTATGCAGATTAGCAGGAACTAGAATCAAGTGTAGAATTAGTAAGCATATTGTCAGAGTCAAAATGACCACAGCAAAGGGAAATAAAATTATGGGAGTTCAGAAGGAGTCAAAAGAAATGTGTACAATCAATGTAGTCTAGTTGGATTTTCAGGAGACTTTTGATAGGGTCTTCACCAAAGGTTGTTTAAGAAACTGATAGAGCATAAGGAAAAATTTACTGATATTGGATAAACAAATGACCAAAAGGAAGCAGAAACTAAATGTTCAACTTTTACAACAAATGGAGATCACCAGAGAGTCTTGTCCAAAAACAAAAGAGGTGAATAGTGAGGTGACAGTCTGTGAATGGTACTGTTACAGAAGGAAATTAAAACAAGGGCCAACTATAGAGAACTGCAAATGTAGTTTACAAAATCTATTGAATGACTTTGTGATAGAACGTCAGATAAAATCAGTGTAGATTAATGTAAATTACTAGGCGGAGGAAGTGGGAAAATCCTAGCTTTCCATATGAAAAGACAGACCTTGAGCTGTCTCTAATTATGTATTAGTTAGATCTCAGGTTTATAGTAGACATATTTCTAAACAGAAGTAGAAATATTTGCATTATATTCCTTTAATAAAACAAAACAAAAAGGCAAATAGAAATAATAGTCCTGTGAAAATATTAGCTTAGTATCAATCAAAAGAAAACAAATCCAATGTTAATTATTATTTGGAAAGAAACAGAGAACAAAACAAAGTAAAAATTTCTATTTCTTTGTACAGCTGTTGGCTTACCATGTTCTGAAGACCATACACAGTTACCGTTCCTCCCTGTAAAGACGTCAGAGCTGAGCCAGATCCTGGGAATGGTGGCAAGGCTCACAACAAAACGCTATTCATATACGGAACATTGAAACAAGTCAGGACACTTTAGATTTGTAAAGAAATCCTGAGGAATATGAAATAGAGAAGGAACAACGTCTGGTACAGGGAATCCCTCAGCTGTAAATTACTGAAGCCTGTTGCAGGAGGGAAGGGTATTTCTCTGCTCACCCTGTTCTTAAACCTCTCAGACATCTGTTATTGGATGCTGGGCTAGTTGCAACTTTGGTCTGACCCAGTACAGCCATTCTTGCCATAGTATGGTTTAGCCCACAATGTGATCAGATTATACAAATGGAGGACTGACAAACACCGTCCTCAGCCTTATTTCAGCTTTTGACACTCGGCAAGTTTACTGTCTTTATTCTAGTGTGTGCAGTTGCCGACTAAGCCTGTGTATTTAAAGAACAGAGTGTATCAAAGGTTTGAAGTTTTTGCAGTTGTTCCTTAAAACACATATTGATACTCAAGAAGTTCAAATGATACTTCAATTGGAAAGAAATCCAAATAGCTTACAACATGGAAAGCTCAATTAGGGGACCCAAACAATAGTCCTTGTTGTGGTGACATGATAATATAACCATCCACGTGACATTACTGCAAAATCATAGATGCATTTCAGATATAAAATTGCTTTTGTAGAGGCATACTCTCCTTTTTTTTCACCCAGCACCTTTACTGCTTTTCCTGCTATCATATGGTAGCAGAAGTAGCAACTCCGCATGCTTTTTATGTTCATCTCTCATGCTCGGGAGGCAACAGAAGCAGAATTGTGGACAGATTTATAGATTTGTAGCACCACCATATGTAATTGATAAAATGTAATCTTTTTAAAGAATACTGGTTGTAGTGGCCATATATGCTGATTCATTTCTAGATCTAACACCTAAACTCCACCCTAATTCCAGCTTCATGCCAGCATTCATGCTTCACAGAAGCATACACAGGACTTCTCCTCTATTCCCAGATGTGCATTGTGTGCTTTCCTATCCAGAGAGTCTTGCTGCCTTCCACATTAGTAGAGAATCTGCAACACATATGCTTCCAGAAGCTGTGTCCAAATATGATGATTTAATACATTCCTTTCTGATTAGGAAAACTATTTCCAATGAGCTATCTACTTAAAGATTTTTATCAGACATTCAAACTACTGATTCTGCTTTTAAGTGCCGTTTTTCTTGGCTGTGTGTTACCTCATTGCAGTATCTCATACAAGGAGACTAATTTTCAGCTTGTAGAACACTGATTTAAAAGTATTCGCCCCTTTTATATTAAGCAGAGAGAACAGTTCATAACTTAACACTTCCTTTGTACTGTTATCACTGTTCTCAGTTCCTCAAAGGCACTTGATCCAAATTAATCATATCAAATATCAGTCAGGCACATAAAGGATATGTGATGATCACTATTTTATACTGTGGGTGTACACAAAAGCTATTACAGTTCCTACATATTAAACAAAATTGTGAAATAGAGGAATAGAAACATAAGACAAAAGGATTAAGTCAAAGAACTTTACTTCGACAGTGCAGATGGTGAATTTTTTCAGTGGTGATTCCAGGCTCCTGGACCTTCAATAGTAAAGTTTTGCTCCTCATCCTCTTTTCATATGAATCTATCCATCTCTCCCCATTCATTATCCTTTCCTTTCCAGGGAAGCCCATCTCCAACAGTATAAAACTGCAAAACCTAGACCTTCTTCTCCTCTGACTCATAGAAAATGCTAGGTGTAACATCAGTTCCATTGGCAAAGGTCTTGATTTGGTTTTATTATTTATATATTATGTTTCTATTTATATGTTTATTTATTATTATGTTCTACAAAACATGCAATGTACAAGTAGTCTCCAAAAGCAGGCTCCTGTAAATTGTGTTACAGTATTTTGGTCTGAAGGTTAATTGCTTGAATGAGTTACTGAAGTGGAAAGCTTCCACTGAAGAACAAAAAGAGTTAAATTTTTTTAAATGAGTCCCATCCTTTAAGTTAAAATCTTTTGTAGCATTAGAAAATCTTCATTTTGTGAATCTCTTATTTCTTCTCCCTAGAGAAGAAGAGGATGTTTCCACAGTCATTTTGTTTTGTTAATAATTATGTCCTTCTTCAACTTGCCTATTTATTGCTGTTCACAACTTTCTTCCCCAACCTCATCAAAATTTTCACATGCATTGTCTCAGCAATCTTCTGCAGTATCATGTGTAACCCCCACAAAGGTATAGGCATTTCAGTCACACCAGGGAGAGGACATAAGATGATTAACCTCTGGATTAACACCAGCCCCTTCAATGCAAGGTGATGAGTTTCAATCACTTTAATTTCTCAGCCATTTTTGTAGAAATGTTAGAAGCCAGCACAGCATGTGAGTAATATAATATAGAACTCTACTTGTATAAATAATAGCTTAGCTGTAGAGTTGGTGAACAAATTATTTGCTAGTGTAACATAATACCTGCGGTCTAATTTGATGCTGTGAGAGGCTGGAAGCTGAAAGGAGGCACAAATGCATGATGTAAATTTCTGTTTAATGCAGAGTCTGATAGCCATAGATGGCTATGCTTGTAGAAAAAGCCAAGTAAAAAGAAATAATTAACTCTATGGACTGGAGACATTTTGCAAGGTTTTTATTGCTTAAAGAAAGGAAAAGCAGAATGCAGGCCAGAGTGAGGAGTGAAATGGAAAGCATGGAAGAGATGCACAAATTATTTGTGTCAAATATGAAATTTAGCTTAATTCAGATCTGGGCTTATAAAAGTTGTGACTATTTGCACTGTGACTATCATACAATCTTCTTATAGCAAACCATTTCCATTCATCCTGAAATGCTGTAATGATATTTTTTAAAAGAGTAACTTCATTTCAGTTGTTAATTTCCATCTTCTTCAGAACATAATTCAGAGTCACCCTCCTTGAGTGGAGTTATCCAAGTTACCAGGTGGTAATTTCCCTGTTACTGGCCTTTTTGAATGTCTTGATTTAGTGTCTTGTTTAGCATTTGCCACCTTACTTTCCAGTTCTGGAAACTTTATGGATTTTTTTACTTCCCTGGTGTAAAATGAGAGCCGGAGAACTCTCATATTCTTCCTCCTTATAGTAAGATCCTCAAGGGGCTCAAAGATCATCGAGCACTGTGAATTACATCCTTGTACCCCTATTCAAGGAGTCTTTGGGCTGCCTGGCATTCATTCATTAGTGATTACAGGTATTAATCTTTTAATGTAAAGGTGCTAAGAATTCAAGAGATGACCAAATGTTTGAATCTGTAAGTGAACAAAGAAATATTGGTTCTTTTCCAAACCTTCTGAATCAAACTGCAGGGGTTCGTTTTGTGAACTGAACCCTGCAGGATTCACACAGCTGTAGAGAGAAATCTAACACCTAGTCCAAGTGAAACAATTCCAGGATCCAGCAAAGAATTCCTAAACCACACAAGCCATAAAGCTTGCTTTATGAAATGTTGTTTTCTGCTTTTAATATTTATGGAATGTTTCCATTTATTGTTTATGTCCTTACTACCAGTAAGTGACTATTCTTTGGGACAAATCGTAAAACCAGCAGTAAGGTTTTCTTCAGGCAGACTGTCCTTGAAGTCTATAGAAGCTGGAATTTTGCTCAAGTGAAATCTGAATGAGGGTCTTATGCTATGATCTTTAATGAGATTACTTTCTAATAAAACATTTACAGACATTTAAATAAAAACAGTAGAACTGTGACCTTCATCACCATTCGTTTGTTCAGGATTCTGCTTTCTTCATAATGAGGGCCTTTTAGGTTACAATGTGAGGACTGAAGAAATTGTAGATGGTTATTGTGCCAGAGTAGATTATTGAATTAGTGATGTAAGGGAAAATAAATAGAAAATCTAGCTAGATTACAGGAAATCAGCCACAATTGATGCACTTGAAGAATGCATTTTTTACATTGTGCATGTGAAGAGGAAGTTGAGAAGTACAGTTTTTGTTTCAGAAAGTCAGATGAATATACAAAAATGTATAGTTTATCAAGAATATTGTAAAATCTTTGGAAATTAAGTCTTGTGCCTCTCTTTATTTATGTAGTGGACAGATTGAAGCCAAGACAGTAGCTCCTAAAATCATGCATGTACTTATATAGGCTGTTTGAAGTTGAACTATAAATGGAAAATAGCCTCTTTTCATTGCCTCTCCCACCCTGAAACTTGTATCCTCCTTGCTGCATGGTAACTAAATAAGTGATGTGTTCCTACTGTTAATATGTTACAGCTCTGTCTTGAACATTAAGTTCATAAGCAGTAAGCTGAATATAAAGTAAATGACTGCAAATTAGGAAAGCACTATTTTGTGGTAGGGTTCTCTGATGTAACAGTCAGTGCACGTCTTCCCTTATTGAGCTCTCTATTTTTTTTAAAAAGCATATGTCCTAGTGACAGTGAATCCATAAGCACTTAAGAACTTATTCTAAAGGGTAACTAATATTGCTGTTAAGAAATGTTTATTTCTAGCTGTAATTTGTCTAGCTTTGGTTTCCAGCTTTTGGATCTTACTGTACCTTTATCTACTATGAAGAAGAGTCTTTTATTATCGAACACATCCTCCTATATATACACATGAAACACAGCCAAGTTCTAACATTACATTAGAAACAATGTGTAGTGCAATAGGTAATTTACCTCACTTTGTCATGTTATCAGTAAAAACCTTTTTTGTTTGTTTTGTTTTACATATGGAGCATCTTATGGGTGGATGCTGTTACTAACAGTTTTTCAACAAACTTCGTGCAAAAGAATTTCTATATTTGTCACCATGTTATAACAAAATAAATGAGACACATACTGTGCTGTTCCACCAGACCTGGAGCAGACATGGAAAAGATATAAATGTGTCAGTATTACAGGAGGGAAAATACATAAATGCACATGGTGACTCTCTTAAGTCTTGGGCTCAGTGTAATACTAACTTATTTTGGTGACATTTGGAAAACTTCTCCCAACATTAATAATAAGTTTATAGTGGGGGGTAATTCTAACAGACACAGTGTTGAAATAAAAACTTGAAAAAATGTCCATCAGATTTTACAGGTGCACAGAACATGCATTTGCAGTTGATTGATGATCTTTTTGTTAAAGGTTGACATAATGTTGAATGGAATGTTTTGTTTATATATGGTGGTCTAGTTTATTGACCAGTACCAAAATGTATGACCAATCTGGGACTTCATGCAGTGTCTTTTTTTTTTTTTATATATTCCCCCCCCCCCCCCCCCCCCCCACTAACTGGTAGGGGGTGTAA
>JANIJG010018263.1:0-37301 GCA_024611175.1 Megaceryle torquata | reverse complement strand
ACAACAATTTTTGCCAAATTGGGGTTTTTGTCCGTTTTTTTTTTTTTTTTTTTTTTTTTTTTCCCCCCCCCCCCCCCCCCCCCCAGTTGAAGGGAGGGGGGGGGGAATCTGTATTTATCTTCTCAGCACATGGATGCTCTTTTATTATTTAATAAATATTAATTTCTCGAACTAATTTTTAATTTTAAAATATTCTCTCAAACTAAATTTTTTGGATGAACATACCAGAATTTTAAAGAATATTTAGAAAAAGGATTCTGGGATCAACAGTGTAAAACTTAAGCTCCTATCTTAACAGCATATAAATTGCTCTCAGTTGTAATAGGCATGAAATGAGTACCTTTTCAGTTCTTCAGTGAATTTTATTAGCTGAAGTTGGATTCTCAAAATATCTTCCAGTCAAAACTGGCATTGACTCCATTGACTTGTTTTGGTTTTTTTTTTTAAGTTGAAACAAACCCACCTAAAGGTTCCTAAAGTTAGCTTTATTCTTAAAGGTCAAGCTACAATCTGTCTTCCTTGAGACTGCACATTTGTATTTGTGCTCAGGAATTCGTTCTTCTAACAAAACAGTCTTATAAACAGTGTTTACCCAGGGGGGAAAAAAAAAAATTCTATCACAGTGTTGGAGATATTAAGTAGTTTGTTGATCTGCTTTCATCATCTTTATCTCAAAATATGGGGGCCTATATGTCTGTAATCTCAGCATACTTGTCCTGACAGAGAATTGAATAGGACAAAAAGGGAGATACTTCTTAAAACTATCTTGTCCTTCATTATGTGTGCCAGCAAAACTAAAAACTAGAATCCAAAACTGTTCTGCCTTTCCTGGATCATTGAAGTGTATGGATTGACATGCAGTCAAAGAAATTATCTGGTTGTAATCCAGCCAATTCTGCAGATAATCTGAAAAATAAATAACTAAAAGACCTTCGTGTATCTAGGTTTCAGATAAATCTGTATCAGTGAATCCAAAAACATAGGCTCAGCTTCTCTTTTATTCTTCATACGGACAGAATATTTTATACATTGTGGGGTTTTTCACCAGACTTTAAACAAAAGAAAGTTGGGGAAGTTAATAGCACCCAAACAGATAAGGTAGTCTTGGCTTGTGGGCCTCTTCAAAATTACAGGGAAGTGTGGTCTTCATCCAAGTCTTTTCACCCCTGGACTGAGTTTGACATGTGAAAAGTCTTAGAAAATACCAAGGCTCTCCAACTATCTCATTTCATTTGGTCTAACTTCAATAGGAGGAGAATTTCCTTTAGCTGTTAGTTTAAGTAACAGTTTCTCTCTGATGTTCATTGTGTAGGCTCATATTTAGAATTTCTAACATTATCATTCTTATATCTGGATTTTCCACAGATGCAGTATGAAAGTGATGGTTCTGGATGTGTCCCATTCAGGCTTTAGGCCACTGAGACTTGACCTGTCGAAGAGCTGTTCTCACTTACTGGGAACTACATGAAAGAATTTAGCTAAATTATAACTCTTCTATACATGTGATTTTAATTCTGAAGGGAATTGAGTCAGAATCTTTTCCAGTCATGTTCCTACAGTGAGATGAAGCCCTTTTAAACAGGTAGTGTTCCCCACTTCTGCTTTCTGAATCAGAATCCATAAAGGTGTGGTCCTGATGCACTCAATACCCTTTAGGGTGCTACAATTTTTCTTTTCTCTCTTATCCACTATAGTGAGTGAATGAAGTCATCAGGTAGTTGTATTGAGAGAATGACAATGTACTCTTTTCTAGTAAGACCAAAGGCATCCTCTTCCTTGTAAGAAAGTCAAAGAACTGAAAAGACATAGATACATGAACTGAGGATGTAAAAAGGGAGTGCTAAGTAAAGGAAACTAAGCTTTATAAAGCAGAGTGGAGGGTGTTTTCTGTACCCAACAAAATTCTGAAATTACAGTTCTGTGAGACTTGGGACAAATAAACATCAATGCAACTGTCAGAGCATCTGAGTGTGGATCTTTGTTGAAAGAATTTTTTGAGTAAAGTTCAGATAGTGATTATTGGTATAAATTAGTTTTAAAAAACAACTTACCTTGCCATTTATGGATGCTCAGTGTACGCTTCCTTAGCATATTTGATGTTATAGACAATGCTTACTGTGTATGTAGGATGTCTTTGAAAGTAATAAATATTTTGCTTAATTCTGCATAGAAATAAACCAGCATTGATTTATTAGGAACTGAATGAAAAGGCATTTTGTTGTTCTTCCTATTGTCTTTTTAACATACTTAGATTTGTTGTGTGTGCAGGACTCAGCATAATCATCAGGCTAATCAGCTAAAAAACATTTTTAAAGTTAGGTAGTTCTACACATTTAAACTGAATTTCAGAGGAAGCACAATTAGGGAAGAGGCATTTAAAATTATGCTCCCTTCTGTATTATTGTGGTTTATGTATTTTAACATAGTTGTGTGGTGTTATGATCCTTTCCTTTATAGGTCAAATAAAACTACTCAAACTGCAGGCTCTTTAAAACTAAAAGGAGGTGCAGGCTTACAGTGCCATGGTAAAATTAGTCTTTATCTGCAAAACCAAGTGAATTGCAAAGTACGGTATGGCTATCAAATTGACAACTCTTAAGTGTTGCCAGTGAATTTTCTTGGGTTTGTGATATTCCTCCAGTGAATACTTTGATTTTAATTGGGACTTTGTGACTTTTGAAACACTTAGTTTGGCATATAACCCCCCAGTTCAGGCATAATTGTCTGGTGTTGCTGCTATTCATCACAAGGCAGTGCAGATAAACCCTTCGGTAGCTACACTGATTGAGTATAAAAAAGTTCATTACTGTCTTTTACATTATTCCACAACCGTAAATCCAGTCTTGTATAAACTTTGTATGACATGGAACTTGAAAATGGTGAAACTGATGTTTTAGGATCAAGACAAAGTCCCACGCAGTACTGAAGTCAAAATGATGGCAGGGAAATAAGTCTTTATCTGACATGAACTTAATGATGAAAAACCTTTCTGTATTGTAACATTGTTTTAAATAATATGCCACATAAGAGTGTATTTTGTATATAATAGATTTAAGAAAAAGTACGTGCAGGTAGATATTCAGCCCTTTTCTAAGCTAGGTAGTTTAAACATACATCAGGTGTATATGTGTCAGAGCCTGTTGGAAAACTCTATGTCATGCAATTCAGAGCAGACCTGGTAAATCTATTCATCATGGGCTGCAGACCACCACTGTGTTTCCAGTGCAAAAAGCTAGCCTTTCTTTTCTGGATAATAAATGATCACACAACTGGAAATGAGTCAGACCTTTCAGACCAGCCAAAGACAAACTATCTTTGATTCCAGTCCTCTTGATTCACCTGTACATATTCCATGTATTACTCAGGTGTTAAGCAGAAGTGCTTTTTGTCTTTGAGGCTGAATGGCCCTTTAGTTTAAATTAGGGACGTTCACTGGTCTTCCCTGAGAAAGTAAAATAAATTTGCTAGTGGTTACTAGTTGTAAAAAGCTGTTAAAATACACAAGTTCTGCCTCATTTCCAGTGAAATGCTGTGACTTAAGAACACTCGTTTATTGTTACACAGTATGCTGCCAGACAGTCCAGGTAGATGAAACCCGATTCTCTCTCTTATTGCTTTAAGCCTTTCATTATCACTTGTGGGTTGTTTCAAAAGACAAGGAAAATATAAAACTCCTTGGAGTGAAGTAGCAACTTGCAGCTGAGATATTTTGGTGGGTTGATGGTTTTTTTGGCAATAAATTGACTGCATTTGACCTTTGACTCAAAAGGACCTTATGGTTTTCTATTACTGAAGAAATAATTTCCATAATGACAGTGCTATCAGAGGTGAGATGTGTAAAAGAAGCTGTTATGTAATGAAACATGAAGAGACACACATGAAATATTAAAAGCTTGACTGGGCAAGTCAGCCTGTGTCAACAGTAATGCTGAGAACATCTATCATAGCAGAAGCTGTGCCCAGTCTCTGATACCCTGACTGCAAGCTAGGTATGTAGTCAGATTGCTGAAGTGGAGCCCTTTTTCACTGACCTGTAACAACGATAGGAAGTGTTAAATGTATTTCTAGATAAGCTGTCTGTTTGCTATATCTAGACAGCAGTTATTGATTGAGTCTGGCCTTGTCTTTCCCAAAGTATTCTTAGTGATTTCTTATGAACACTTCTATTAATTGTATGCCTTACAATTTTAGGCCTTGTGCTTTTTTATTCTCCTAATGATGATATTAAAACTTAGGTAATAACAGTGGTGGGAAATTGAAGAAATCACAACTGCTTCTTCATATTTAAATGTAGTTAAATAGCTTCTGAATATTCGTTTAATTCATAGGAAGTTATGTCCACATTGAAACAGATCATAGAAAAGTTTGCTTCATTCTGAATTATACTTCATTCTGAGTTACATTTGCTTGGTATTCATGCCTGTCGTCTCCTAAAGTGATGATGCTTCAATTTCCCAGGTTGCAACTGCTTTTAGGAAAGAGTAGAAAGCCTTGCAGACATCTGCCATTTATTAGATTGCTGATTCCGATTTAAAGCTCTTAACACTATCTTTAATCATATTGTTAGAAAAAGAACTTGCAATGGGCAAGTGCATTTAAGTTAGTGTCACAGTTCATTGTTAATATGAAATGAAAATAATGTAAAAAAAAAATTTTTACATTTTCCTGGTCTCTGTATTAGTGTTTTATGTAATTATCATCTTGTTAACAAGTTTGAGGAGGTTTCTTTACTTTTTTTTTTTCTAAAATGAGATAGGATACTTTAAAAATTGCTTGTATCATAAATCCTTCCATTTTCAACATCCTGTTTTCTGTTTTAAAATATATTGAACTCTACAACTCTTATTCTCACATTTTCTGTTTCACAACACAAAAGCAAATAATTATTAATTTTATCTTCATAGGATTCCTCTGAGACAGAGAAATACTAGCTTAATTATATAGCCAAGGAACTATAACATCAGATAGATTGGCTGGCATGCATAGGTCACACAAGAAGCCTGTGGTCAGGCTGAGGATTGAATCAAGGTCTCTTGAGTCTCAATCTAGTTGCATCTTTTTTTGTTTATAGTTATATACGAAAACATTTGCTATTTTAATTCTCATTTAGTGATTATGATACTCTGGGATTCTTTTAAAGTAAATAAAACTTTCTATAAAGCTTTAGAGTAATCCCTAATCTTCACTGAAAATGAAACCCAGACCAAAACTGTATTTTTTCTGTTAGAATTTTTTTCTTAAATTCTTTTAAGAGTTTTTTTTACTCTTTACTGGGTATTTTGTTTTGTTTTGTTCTTTTTGTCTTTTTGGTTGTTTGGTGTTGGTTTTTTTTGGTTGTTGCTTTGTGGTTTTTTGCATTTGTGGCTATAAACATCCTGCTTTAGCTGAGACAGGAGATGAAAGAAGAAACTACGTCTTTTACCTTACAGAGCTCAGGACTAGTAAGAAATGTCACAGGAAATTCTTGCCTCGCGACATTTTCAACCATGAGCCTTTTAAGTTGAGTATGAGAGGAAAAAGGTGAGATTATTATCCCATCAAATCTGAGGGATGAGAGTGTCCTTTTTTAGCTCTAAAAACTCAATAGGGTGTGAACATCAGTAATGTGCCCAGCCTTGTCACAACCACCCTATCTTAATGAAAAAGCAAGGGAAACAGCTGACCAGCAGTGCAAAATCCCACTGAAAAAATTTCTCTGCCTTTCACACACTATTTTTACATAACTTTCTCCATTGCTTCAGCCACTTTATAAAGTAGTTCCACAGCTTTTGCATGGTCCTGAATCTTATCATGCATGATTAGGACATACATGTTTTGAGCTTGGTTGAAATGCCATCATATGTTCAGGGAAAAAAAAAACTAGTACATTTCCTTAAATTGACATGTCCTCACAGTGTGCATCTCAGAGAGCTTTTAAGGTCTTTGCAAGGAAATAAAGGTTGAAGATATTTCCCCTTTTATATATTGTATAAAGTCTAGGAAAATATAACATGAGGCAATTTTACTATGTTCTATTAGCATTTATTCTGTAGCTCGGTCGGTCTCATTTATTTGATGCCAAAGAGACCTAATCCTACTGTCAGAAGGAAATTTTTTTTTCTTCTTATGTTTGCTTTCCAGCTTTGAATACTCCAACATGTTTACTTGTAAGAACAGTGACTGAAAACTCAAGTTGTAAGCACATGCTGCTAACTGCTTACAGAGTGTGAATTGTGAATGTGTTTTGCAAGCAGTTCTGCTAAACTCCGAGTTTGTTATACAAGGAAAGAAACTGAGAAAAAATTCTCACACACCAATGATAAAATAGTACATCATATTATTTACCACTCATGTTTTTTAATTGGAGACAGTCACACTGAACTTGCTATTCACATCTACCTATGCTCACGACTTAGGTTCTGTAAGAATTTTGTCACTGCAGAAAGTTTACTCGGTTCTGTTTTAAGCTACATATTTTCAATTTGTAACTAGGAAGTCAACCACATAAGGGATGTGCAAGAAAAAAAAATACTATTCACTAGGAAAAAAAGACATCATATAGCTCACATGACTATGGCACCTGCAAATGTTTAATAATTCTCTGATTATGATAAATACTGTTTTAGTAAACATGTTACAATATGGAAATAAACCTTTTTCTTAAAATATTGTGTCAAAACAGAGATAAATATTGACTGAATTGCTATAAATATAGTTTAATTGAGATGCTGAAGAAAATTTTGCAGTTTTAGAATAATTTCTTATTTTCCCAGTATTTCAAGTTGCAGGGTTTTGTTGTTTGGCTATTTATTTGTTGAAAACTTTTCAAAATAGATTATATATATATATATAACCCAAAAAGAGGGAGAATGTTGTTACTGATATTTTTCAATTCTTCTGATGCCAGAAAGCCATAGATTTCATCTGTAAATCTTCTGAAAAGTCTAATATAAGGTAGGTTATTATCTACCTATTTTCTTACAACCTAATGTAAACCTTAGTTGAATGAATCAGACTGCAGCATTAAGAACAAGTAGATCTGTTTGCTTCACTGAAGTCAAACAAGGGTGAAATGATTTAGTGTCAGATAATACAACACCATGGAGGTGTCTCAGAAGTTTCTGTGTGTTCTTTCTTATTGTAATAATGAGTTGTGGTAACATGCTCTAATGCATGTTCCCATAGAATTGTGTAATTGTAAAAATACTATGGGTTGCCCTGCTGCAAAAAAAGACTTCATAAAAATCGTAATCCAAGGGAAAACTATACTTGCTACATTTTTCTATAATTCCTCAATCCATGGATAAGGATGAGGTGGCTATAAAGAGCTTCAGCCAGTGTTTCAAATGCTGGAGTAGAATACAAAATTTTCTTGAGAGTTTGACTATTGAACGAATGTAAGCAAAAGATAATATCTTTGTTTCAGTAGGAAATATTACTTTTCCTTCTTTAAAAATCTATTGTACTAATCAGTAAATAAATGACCATTCCCGAAATCTTTTTCTTCTGGTGCCATATTAAATACTATGTAGGGAGAAGTCCCATCATATGTCTACAATTGATACAGCTCTTCAACCCGTTTCTGCTGCTCAAGGGTTGGGGAGAGTGGCAGCACTAGCTTGCTTTGAGTTTTAACAGCAGCTTCCTGAAACAGAGGTTTTGTTTTGGTTCTAAATTGCAGCTTCTAATATAGGGAAAAGTTTTGGCAAAATATCAGTTAAATATTTGCCTGCTCCTATGTTAAGTTCTCTTAAAAAAATATATCTGTATTTGGAAACTGTGCAAGTGAGGAGTCTAATCCATGCATATATTTAGATTAAATTATTGAATGAACTTCTGAATGAACATTGAATGGCTTAAACTTTTTAGTGTACATGCTTTCTAGTGTCTCAGAAACATCACACAAGTCATCTTTCTTTGTCAGACTTTCCTTAAAGACATCCTAGAGTACAATACCAAGATGATATGTTCAGAGCAGAAGGTGAAAGAAAGGTTGGTTGCACAGCATTTTTTGGCATTAGTCTTTGAGCTGTCTACACTAACAGTCAGCCTCTCAACATGAGGCTTTTCTCCTACAACCCAAGTTCAAAAAAATGCAATGTTTACATTCAGATTTAGAAGTTAATATCCAACAATCAATTAAAAGATATATTCAGAGTCAAAGGCTCTGTAGGTCCGTCTTGAAACTACTCAGAGGACCCATGACAGCAATAGGTCAAATTCTTGATGTTTACTCATTTCTTCTAGGAAATCGTTATAAAACCTGAGGTATATTTTAATGTTACTAAAACCGTAAGTAGCTTAAAAGGTAATCTTAGGTGTACTCCTTTTCTACCTTTATCCACTAGGTGACAGTACAGCTCTTTTACCTTTTTTTATTATCATCCATAGGTGGTTTTTTTTTTAAGTAGTTCGACACAAACTTCTAAGAATGTGTTCGTTCCAACTGAAAAGTATGTGCTGTGAACGATTTCTTTAATGAGAAAAAATGTTATAGGATAAGGAAATGTTTCTCAGTATAGTTACTTTGGTTAATGCAAATAAATTTCCTTATCATTAAGCAAAGTTGTTTGTTTTTAACTGTGAAAGATAATACAGAGTGGCTTAATTGTGGTCTGATAAATAGCTTTGGAAGAGCAAATCCTGGAAGTAGCTGGGGAAAAAGAAAAGCAGTTTTCAACCCCAAGGTAAGATATGCAGAACAATTATATTTTTAACTGTAGTATTGGTCTTTAGGAAAAGAGCTTCTTATCAATAAAGCTCATTTAAATAAATAATAGGTTGTTCAATGTAGTTGAGCCTTGTTTATATGAATTGTTACAGTGTTTTAATTAGAGATAAATGAGTTGCTTTCAGTACTGTATTTTATAATGCAGTTGTGTTTTACTCCAACACTTAGTTACTTCTTGGTCTCTGTAAACGTTTGAGACACTGGAAAGGAAGCAAAAGATAAAGTTTATAGAAATTGTATTTCTGTGAAAAATTGCATACGTTTGAAAACTGACCTTGGCTAACATCATTTCACTGCTACTTTATGGTTGGGTAAAGTTACGCCTCCAAGCGTCCGCAGATGAATTTTGTCAGCCAATGTCCCTGTAGAAGATTAAACTTACTGTAAAAATTAGCTTCACAGCATTCAGATATATATCATATAATTAGATGATAAATTCAAGTGATCACTTGATACATTATAGAGACTTTAAATATTTCTGAAAGCCAAATGAAATTATTAAAATTCCAGAGTACCACATTCAGTGTTTATAATAAACTTCTTTTGACACATTTTATAATAGTACGTGGTTTTGATGAGATTATTTTGTTACACTTAGTTATGTCACTTTTCATATTGTTTACAGCTCTTATAATTTCATGTTCATACTAAATTTTCCTGATTCTTAATAAAGAAGAGGACTTTGTTACGTCGAACTACTTGCTTTTACCATTCTTCCACTGCATTCTGAGAATAAGATTTTAGAAAGAATACCTAAATGTATACAGTAGGCAAATTACATAAATAAAATGAATATTGCACATTAATAATATAATACGGTAATGAATAAGTAAAATAAAATAACTTTACTGATTTGATAGGTTGTCCTACTAAGCCCCTACAACCTAAACCTTATAGAAATGTTGATTTTGAATATTTAGGAAAAAACAGACTGGTAATAACTTATAAAATGTCAGTCCCATAAAAAAAAAGATCAGTATGATTTACAGTACTGATTGCCAGCTGAAATTTTGACAAGATTTATGTTCTGGTTACTAACCTGCTTCCTCAAAACAGTGCAAGTCTGAATAGAATTTGGCCCATTTATATTTAATGGCTGAGGACCACGTAAGGCTCACACATTTAAAATTTATGATTGAGCATTATAAAGAACTGCTTTGTACATTGACTTAGGATTTCTAGTGACATTAAAGGCTGGTTTATTTCAGCACTTCTAGTAAAATGCTGTGGTTCACCTTTGAGACATCATTTTATATACAAGTTTTGTGTAACTGTTATTTGTCTTCTCATTATAACATGGAGTATGAATATTTCATTTTAAAGAAAGAGTCCTTCCCTAAGTTCCATCACTTTCCTGTTTCTTCCCAGACAGTAAAGATCAAATACATTTCACTACATAGTCAACTGCATGCCCATTATAATATTTTTTCCTATTTCTTTTAGGCATTCATCAAAATAATACATTCTCTGGTTTTACTGCATAAGAAGCAATTCCATACATTTCAATTTAACTGTAAAACAGTTAAACAAGAAAGCTTGCAGAGATGATTTTAAGCAATTGTATAGATAATAGATGTTAATGTTAAAGAAAAAAAGCTACTAAGTTCTTAACTCTGTGGTAAGAGAAAGCAAACAAAGTGTACTTAGAAAAATGTATTTTTCTGCAATTAATTTGGGAATCAGTGGCAACTTCATTCACATATTTATAGTTAAGAATCTGTGACTTCCACAATAAATTTGTTTTGTGGTGTTTATGACAGAACTCAGCTATTTAAAAAAAAAGTTGAGAAGCTGTGAGGTCTATCTTTTTGGCAATCATTTTTTTAGATATATATGATAAATATGTTATGATAATGTTATGGTGCTGCATTCTTTTTTGCAGCACAAGGAAGAAGGCAAGATTTTTCTTCCATTTTAAGGACCATAATGAACCAAAAAGTTACATTCATTTTTATTAGTCTCATTTGAAGTAATTTATAAAATTACATTAGTTAATTGAACAGCAGATTCTTCAATCCTTTCCTCTTCATGCCTTGAAGTGTTCTGTCTGTGCTTCCTGAGCTCCTTCCTAATACCATATATATTTTTATACATTAGCTATTTGAAAAAAAAAAATACTGTTTTGCTTTCTTGCATTGTAAATAAATAGAATTTAGTGGTTTTCAGACACAGTTTTGTGAACCTGTAAACCAAAGAATGTTGTATTTTACAAGATGCAATTTTAGAAACCTGTAATTCTTAAAATTATCAGTGTTAACAAAATAGATCGTAATTTTTAAGAGTAGTTAGCTGCCCTCTGTGAATTGTTTTCCCAAAGCAAGCTTTCCTAAGCCGTATCATGCCATTAGTTTCTAAGCAGAATAGAACTGGAAATTTCCTTTTAAGGGAGTCTGGTACAGTATGGTTTCATGTACCAACACCCTTGGCCTATTTCTTACCTTCCTCATATTACACTAATGACTTCAGTTAAGTTGCTTTCATTTATAGCAGTGCAAGAGAGGTATGAGATCAGTCATGCTTTTAGCAGCTCTTTCTGCAAAACAGAATGTGAAACAATGCCTTCGCTTCTAAAGTCTGGTCATCTCTGTTCCATGTTTCACAGGAAAAATTGATGGCTTGATTCTGAACATGCTGAAATCTGTAAAAGCAAGGCTTTTTGTCAACTTCAGCAGGTGTCAATTCAAGCTCTTTATTCTGCTCCTGCAGGGATTTATGTGCATGTTCCTGTATATCTATTAATTTCACATAAGCAAAGTCATTGCTCATTTCAGGCCCCTGAGTTTTAGCATTATTTGTATGGTTTACTTACTGTAGCTATAGTTCCATTTTAAGTTCTAGTTGTGTCATTCACAATCAAGATTTAAAAGCTATTCTTTTCCTTATTCAGTGTTTATTTCTTCTTTGCAAAATTATGGATTAATTTAAAATGTGCAAAAGAAAATTTTCTTAACATAAGAAAATGTATAGATAGATGGAGGCTGAGGGTTAAAAAGTATCATTGTTCATAGGGTATAAAAAATGAAATATTAAAATTAACACAAAATATAGTAGGTTAGAGGATGTGAATGACTGCAGTTTTTTCAGCTGCAACACATGCATCTCCTGGTTTTAGAATGTCTGAGAAGCTCACAGTATTGAATGCTTTTATCCTCCTGGTAATATGGGGAGGATGAGAAACATCCTTAGCCCTGCTTTGCTGCAGAATGCTGGGGCAGAATATCTACATGTGAAGTTGGCTGTATTACCTCAAGGCTGCATGAGCCTCTGCACCATCTGTCATACCTTAGCCGAATAGCTTCTTGCTGCTAACAATTCATGTTATGGTACTGCATTCTTTTTGCAGCACAAGCAAGAAGACAATATTTTTTCTCCCATTTTAAGGACCAAAATGAACAAAAAAGTGGTATTTTTATTAGTCTCCTTTAAAGTAATTTATAAAAGTGCACATTAGTTAATTGAACAGCAGATTCTTCAATCCTTTCTTCTTCATGCCTTGAGGTGCTCTGTCTGTGCTTCCCAAGTTCCTTCCTAATACCATCTAATCTTTCACCGATGTCATCTTACAATTGGGCAAAGGCAGGAGGAGCTGTGGCTAGTTTGGTGCAATGACTATAAAAACAGTCTAGTAGATAACACCTGCAACTAGCTATATGGCTGTTGCCAAACACAGTTCCTAATCATGTTTCACTTTTAATAAAAGCTGATGACTATTAGACTAAAAAAGTGTCTAGCTTGACTTCCCAGCAGGTGATTTGAAAAAATATATTTAAAAAAAAATAGTAATAATGGAAGAATCCTATGTGTTTAAGATATCTATCCATCTGATAAATGTAATTGAAATTGGCCAATAAGTTCAAGGTGTTCAGAATAGCTGAAGTTGGAAGATATCATTGGAGACTGTCTAGTCCAGCCTCCTGCTTAAAGTGGTGTGAGCTAGAATAGATTGCTCGAGGCTATGCCTGGTTAGGTGTTGACTGTCTCCAAGCGTGGAGAATCCACAACCTCTCTGCGCAACCTGTACAGGATACACTTACATGAAACAGAAGTTCCTGTATTTCAATTTTCCCCCCTTGTCTTGTCAGCTGGGAATCACTGAAAAAGGGCAACCCCATGAGGTATTTATGCACGTTGGTAAGATCCCACTGAGTCTTTCCTTTGCTAAGCTAAACCCTGCCAGCTCTCTCAGCCTCTTCTGGTAAATACAGCAGAAGCTCCAGTCCCTTAAACACCTTCAGGGCCCTTTGTGGTTCTCTCTCTCGCTTGTCCATCTTGCTCCTATACTGTTCATGTACAAGACTGCACATGTCTTCTGTAACTGTTCTTACAGTTCAGTACACTTCAATGTATGTAAGGATAAAGGAATTTAATATGTTGAAGAAAAATAATGTTGGAATCCAGTCTTCTGATTGTATCTGAATTTTTAATAAGGTTTATACAGGCTACTGATGTCCCTTTCACATAGAATTTCCACCACCATGTGGCATTTCAAACTTTCTGAATGTATAACTTCATTGTGTTTCCGAGTGCAAAAATAGAACAGTGTAAGTAATACATATGACTATATAAAATAGAGGTATAACTTTGCATATTATACAGATATAAACCAATAAATAATGTGTACTTATATAAATAAATCACTGATCTGTAAAATGTTTAAATCTGCCCTTGTTGATTCCGTTGTGCTTTCAGACGTAACTTGTTTTCAAAGATGCCACTGTATTCCTTAGCTGTGCCCTGTGCCATTCTAGATATTGTTCTGTAGCATGGACCCCGCATTCTTTTTACTGATTTGCGTAGGGTAGGTTTGAAGGACAAATGTCGTGCCTATGAACTGTGCCCTTTTTTAGATTTTTATGTTGTAGAATAGGCTCCAGTAAGAGTTACATGCATTTACACCTTATCAAATTTCATTTTTGACATTG
This sequence comes from Megaceryle torquata, assembly GCA_024611175.1. Taxonomy (NCBI): domain Eukaryota; kingdom Metazoa; phylum Chordata; class Aves; order Coraciiformes; family Cerylidae; genus Megaceryle; species Megaceryle torquata. The sequence continues at coordinate 23,669 of JANIJG010018263.1, read as the reverse complement.
TTATTTGTATTCCACCTTTGAGTTATCTGTCACTTGGTTAAAGAAACATGGCATATTTAAATACAGAAGTAACAAGTAGGAGAAAAGCACAGAGAAGAGACAAAGCGAAGTCAGGCATATGGGAAAGAGAACAATTCTAACCTACTACGAAGATTGCCTGTGAGGATTTCTCCAGTTGTGTTTACTTCCATAAATATTTTAAACCTCAAATTTTACAGTGGTCACCAACCAGTGTTGCAAAACAGCCTCTGAATCTACAGGTGCTGTCTGGCTATCATTTATTTCAATAAATGGTGAAATTTGTTTATAGAATAACATTTTTGCCAACTATAGTACTCACAATGAACTGTACCCTAAATGACATTTTATGATAAATGCCTCTAAGAAATATAAATTTAAAAAAAAAAAGTTCATGTTCTGTAAAATACTTGTGTGTTAGGATTCTTGCTGATCCTAATACACTTTGATATGTAAATAGTGATGGAAGAATACTTTTCAGTTAGAAACTTTTTAATCAACCTGAAATTAGTGACTAAATTAAAAAGTGTAATTCTGAACTTGAATTCATATTTAATTGAAGAAAATACAAATACTAACTATTTAGTTACTAATTCTCTAAAAGTGGAAATAGGAAAGAATTTTTAAACAATATATACATATATGTGTATGTACATATTCATATGTCTCTTTTGCATTATTTTTATAGGGTATCAAATTATGTCCTCAACTAGATAGATTACATTATTTTCTTGAAAAAAATTTATTAATTTGTTTTCTGGGTAACTTAAAGGTCCAAGTATTTAGGAAAAACTGAGCACTGGGAGTTTGGTCAGATTTTCAGGAAATCAGTGCCCGAGACTATGCAGAGATTTAGATCACCAAATAAGGGTTGTTTTCTTCTAATGTCCTTTGTCCTCAGCTTCCTAAGTAATATAAGCAATTAACACAAAGCAAATGAATTTACAAACTTTATTCAAGTGATAATACTGTCTAAAGTAATAGTTTAAATGGAGTACCTGTCATTAAACCTCTCAAACACTAAGAAAGGAAACACTGGGACAAGAGAAACAGTGGAGTAATCAGTAGAGAATTGCTAGATAAATTTTCTATAGAAAACATTTTACACCATTTAGTTACTTTACAAATCTCAGTGAGATAATTATTCATAAATCAAAGCTTCATTTCTCTCTTTACAGGGGGTTCATAAGCAATAGCAAAAAATAATTATTTGATGAAAAGTCATGGGATAGGAGGAATGTCAGTTTGGTAGCAGATGTAGATTAACTTGTAAGACCTACTGGTATTGATTCCTATTGATTTGGCTGATTTTTCAATCATGATTGATGGGTTGTGTATTGAGAAGATGGAAAGCACTAACTGATACCAGTGAAGCTCACACAGATGAAAACTCAGTAACAAAAAAGCTGTTTGGATTTTTTCAAGCCAAAATTACAGATGATTGTGATTCCTAACTAAATAAAAACTTTCACCGTAACGTTGAAGTGCTTTAGCTAATTATTTGAATCAAAGTAATTCTCATGCTCAGCTTTCACACAGAGTCTTAAGAATTCAGTTGTGCAATATATACTGAAGTGAATAGTTTTTACATAAATGTGTGAAAACTAAGTAAATAATGTATGTTTTACTAGTTTTACAGATATATGATGCTGTTTCCAGTTCAGTATTTCCCCAGTTTACATCAGAGTAAATTTTTATGCATTCATATGGTAGAGAAAATCTGTTGTGGTTCTGTCTGCTCAAAGGACCTCTCCTTACTGTGTTACTTCCCAGTTTCTCCTTAAACTGAGACACAGATGAGTGACATCCTGCATTTGTCAGAGCTATGATTTTTGTCCAGTAATATAGGCAGGGCTTGATTAAAAGCACTTACTCTTCATGCATTTATTTTTTATGTTTCTAGATAAGTTTAATGGATCTGTTCCATTAAAAATATGGCTACGGAATGTCTACACATTAGGGAGATTTCATATGGTTCTTGTTGCACCTGAAAAAATAGTTTCATTTTTCAGCACTAAAGAGAGAGAGAGAACAGCATCAATGTTCATGGTTTTACATTTTAACATACCAGGTGAGAGCTACTCTTCAGAATGGTTGTCATGCTAGTTTCAAAAAATACAAAAACATGTGGGCTTTCTAGAGTTGAACAGTCTGTGCTGGCTGAGTGCCTGTAAAAGTAAAATGTGTAGAAATGTAATGGCCCAGAGCAAGCTAATAAATGACAGTGTCACATGAGTTCTTTGGGGAACAACAAGAATATGCATGTCTTAAATATTTATTTGTGCTTTTGGAGAATATGCAATATGTTTTCTAATGTGTTTGAGGAAAAAAAAGTGCCTTCAACTGAAAACAAATATGATTTAAGTTGAAAGAAAACAGTAAGGCATAAGATGTAAAATTGAAAAATACTGTTTATTCAGAAGTAACAGCATTAGTAAATCAAGGCTTCTGTGAGTTATTATGGTTCCTGCTTCTAGGCTGTGCATATACAGATACTGTCTGATTTATTGTTCACAAAAATGGCAAGATACAACAGATGAATGGCAGTGATAAATTAAGATGTAAAGAAAGGGAAAAGAATAAGCAGTTATAATGCAGTGATGGAGCCATGTGTGCAAAGCTTGAGTATAGCTGTAGCCACTTGAATTCTACAGTCATCATGGATTAAACTGTCATTACTTAAGTTATACCCTTTTTGTTGCCATTGTATAATGTATGTATTGCTGGATTCCTTGGATATCTGCGGAGGTGACTTCATCTGATGTTCACTCAGGAGTGCTGTTTTGGTTAATGTTTATGTTTTCTGCACACATCTGTTGTATAGCACAGGTTCAGTATTGATCTACAAAGATACAAACCTTATCAGCTGGACTTTGATTGTGAAGCATCGTGATGTCCATGGCAAAAGCTATTTAATGAGAAAATGCCCTGATGGTTTAGTTTGCAAAAGAGGAAATAAAAATAAAATAAAATCTATGTAGTTGTGATAGCACTTGAGAATGTTGGACTTGGGAAAATACACTGAAGCTAGAAAAAATGTTGCTGTTCCTAATACTTTAAACTCCTTTACTCCTTCAGCATTCATATTATTTTTAAAGTGACAGCAGAGGCTTTTTTTTTTTTTCTAAACAGGAATACTTTAGTACCAAATTAAGTGAATACTATTGTTTAAAACAAACTGTGATAGTTCAGAAAGCTGTGTCACTCAGAATAGTTTTAACCAAAAAAAAAAAAAAAAAAGGAAAAAAACCTCACTATTTTTTTTCCCTACTATTTCAGTGGGAAATGCGGTGCTTTCCAGTACAGTCTTGTACAATGATTATAAAGTCAGGTGCAGAGGCACCAGCCTTTATTTTTGAGAAAAACAGTGAAGTTTTCTTCATTTGGTCTCATGGTAGGAAACCAACTAAAAATTGCAGATCTAGTCATTTATAAATTAATGACCCTGCAACATATATACAGTGTTTATTCACGTACCTATACATCTACCATAAAAATGGTGGTAATTAGCTACACAGATGATATCCTCTCCAGTCCAAGTATCAAGTTTCAGTGCTCTTCTGCAACTCAGTAGTGCAGGACTGCTTTCTCACACTTTCCTCTTGGAATGGTTCCAGAGTGCAGGGCTGCTGGAGGTGGTCTTCTTCTAAAGGACATTTATGTTTTCTACAGGAATGAATTCTGAGAATTAACTCTGACTGAACACACTAATTTTATAATGATAGGCTATCTAAGATGGGAAGGTGTAAGCTAAAAATTTAATTTGTTGTTTACAGAGTCTGTAGCATTAAGTTCCAAGTGTGGAATACAAGGAATATTGAAACAAATAGATATTAGAAACTGAGGCTCTCTATTGCTGTTAAAGCTAAGGTTTCCAACTAATATTTCCAGGTTTTTCAATTCTCAAGAGATTTTCATGAGTTTTGTAACTTGATGTTTCTCTTTGCCTGGACCTGTTACACCAGATACAGAGAAAAATGGAGGCTGAAGAATGCTGATCATAGGTTGCAAACACTGAAAAGAGGAATTTGGGAACTGATACCAAAAGGGTGTCATAGCTTTAAATTATGTGTTTTCCCAAATTAAAATGTAAGATTTGCTCTGTTATAGCGAGGCTGTTAAAAGCAATTTTTTAAAGTGAGTTATGACACTAAAGTTGGTAAAAGAGCCTGTGTATCCCAGAATTAATTACATTTCACTAAATGACTCTTCAGTTGATTTTAAAGAGTACTTTAAATATTACCTAACTTTTAGAACCAAAGTCACATGTAAAATAAAAATAGTAGCAAGCAGATATTAAAGGCCTGATTTTATTTAAGCAGTTAGAGTTAGGACTATTCCTACTAATAACAGGATTGTGGCCATTCTCAAAGTAATTTACATAAGCCTTGTCTAAGTCTTTGGTCTCACAATTTTTACATTAATTAATCATACATTAATTAATCATCCTATAATGAGATGCCTTGCTCTGTAGACAAAGGGAGGGCAGTGGATGTTATATACCTCAACTTTAGTAAAGCATAGTCTCCTATAGTCTCATTGTCACCATGTTGGTGAGATATGAACCACATAAATGGTCAGTAATATAGGTAGAAAATCGACTGTGCCATGGGCTTAAGGAGTTGTGATCAGTGATGCAAAAATCCACCTGTCGATCAGTAACTAGTGGTGTTGCTCAGGGATAGATACTGGGAGCAGTAGCATTCAAACTGTATGATGGGATGGAGGCCATTCACAGCAAGTTTATGGATAGCGCCAAACTGGGTGGAGTGAACCAGTGTTTTCTAATGTCAGACTAAATGGCCTTTGGAGGTCCCTTCCAAATTAAATTATGCTGATTTCATGCAGTACAAAAATTGGTGTAGTGGTGTAAAAAAAGCACATATTCAAGAAAATAGCATAACAACTTGGAATTTTTATTGTTAGTAATTGTCATTGGTAGCTGCAGTAAGAATGCTCTGTGCTAAAGACTGAATTTTCAGTGTTGCAGGTTTACATCTGTGCTGAAGGACAGGCAATGAACAAATGTTGGTTTGAGTTAAAATGATTTATAAGGCTGCTAACCTGAAATTGTCTTCATCAGTAGAAAGCTCCCAGTTTCCACATAGCCAAATGTGGACACTGGGAGTCTCTTCAGCCTGTGTTGATGTTTGCCCCAGTTTATGACATTCAGCTTTATATGTGGCTTTTGACCAAATCTGCAGCATTGGTTTCTACATAGGATCTTCTGTGTAATTTGATATACAAACACTACCCGACATTAGTGCATCCTATTTTCTTTCTTCCAGTCCCATAGTTTTCCCATGTTTTCCTCCTTTCCGCCACTTACTGAGATAAATTAGCTTTTCCTTCCCCCATTCCATGTAAAAGGTGGCCAGCCTTTGGACTTCCAAATCTACATACTGCCAGTGCCTTATATGGTTGAGTGCCAGAAGGTGCAGAGAACTGTGAAAATGAGGAACTCAAAGTTTCAGAAACAGAAGATAATACTGGCTTCCTGACACAGCAAAACTCCACCATGTTATGGAACTACTAGGCTCTGATCAGAGATTAGTGTCACTTAGCAGCCCATCCTGACTCCACAGTGATATCCTACTGCAAGTGGTGTGATGTAACACCAGCAGAGGAGCTGCATAGTAGCTTAAAAGCCATATTGGCACTTCTTTTTCTTTGATATCACATAAAAACTGATCAGAGATGTAGCTCAAGGGCAAAGCAGTGTATGTTCACTGACAGTTTGGAAAAATAAATAAATAAATTTTTTTGGTTTCAGAAAGAAACAAGGAAAAGTGGTCCCATCCAAATCAAAGGATAAGACAAAATCTGGTTTTAAGTAGGAATGTACATAATATAGGGGGTTTTGGACCTCCCCACTAATTGCTTAATCTTGTCACTGATTTCTGTTGTGCTTAAATAATTGCAAGTATAGACAAAACAAGGTAGCAAAAAGGAATTAAATGGATTAGTTGAGCCTTTTAGTCACAGTCCTCTAATAATAGTGTAAAATGCAAATGTTGTCTCTTTAGGAACTTCACATGAAATTTTTTGTGTCTTTGATATCATAGGGTAGAAGCAGTGTGTGTCATAATTTGCTTCCTACAAATAATCGAGCTGATTCTGATCCTTACAGGGTGGATTTGATAGGTCTGCCTGTTTCTAACTTTCACAATTTGAGGTGAGGACAATACTTGAACTTGCCAGTATACAGGAACACTAGTTTCCCTGGGGCTTTTCAACAGTTATGTTAGGAGAATGCATTGTACTGTCTACTTCAAGATGATGTGGAGAGAAGAGAGATTTGGACAATGAAGGACTGACTTTGCAGCGTAGGTTTCAGGATATCCACTGTTTAGATGCCAAAACCATGCATCTGTAGAATACTGTTCAGATGTTGAGTGTATTCCATGACCTGGCTCTGATACAAATTTTATTTTTTTTTTTTAGGGAAAGGATGGACATGACTAAGGGATATAGAGATTCTCTGTTAACATCAACAGTTTTTTATTTGACATTCAGCTGACCACCTGTCACTGATTAGAGCTCGTATTAAAGAAATAAACAAGGGGATTATAGAATCCTCACTTGTTTTGTGGATTCATTGTAGTTTGTAAAAAAAAAATAAATCCTTAGGATCCTTAGGAATTTACAATTACTTTCAGCATACCAGAACAAGGGTGTTTGCTACCTGACCAAAAAAAATTTCATATATTTTCTCAAAGGAAGTAGTTAAATATATCTATCAATGCAATCTATGGTGATAAGTCCTCATAATTCCCCTGGAAAATGATTCCCTCTTAACTGGTGGTACTTATGTTTTTATGAGATTTGTCTCTTGGCAAGTTCAGTGTTACCAGCCTCCATCCCTCTGTGTTAAATACAACTACACCTTTCCCCCTTCTTTTTCTTCTTTGGTGTTTTGTTGGGGTTTTTTGTTTAATGTTGGCAAACTGCTGATGTAATTAAGTTTTGGAAAGAAAAGAGGGCGTGGATGCCTGAAAATGTTAAAGACAGGTTAATTCTAGACATGGTTTTGCATGTTGACATTTCTCAGTTAACACACAGCTTCATAGTAAATTTCTCTTGAAACTTTGCCATGATGTACTGCCAGCAAATGGGAGTGGTGAAAATTGCTGGGAAGACCAGTGACTGCTAAAATAACACAAAGTAGTGATGCTGTCATCACCTGTGTTGCCACAACAGAGAATTCAACAAAAAATGCATGAAGTAGAAGACCCTGGAATATTTGATAGCATTCTGTGTACAGGTCACATTCAAGAATTTTTTTTTTTTTTTTTTTTTTTTTTTTTTTTTAGTATGCACAGATACTTGATAATCAGTTGTGTTTTAATAGTCTTGGCAGCAAGTGTAGTTCCTCACTGGTATACAGTGCAGGCAGGCTTATCTGAAATGCTGAGAAGCTGTTCTATCTTAAGAAGCAGGGAACTGGGTCCTGCATATCTTTTTATACAGAGCACTTGTTTTGGACCTCATTTTATAATTGGGATTAATATTGGTATTGTAGTCCCATAGTAAGTGTCATTAATATTGTTGAGAGATTGAAGAAGAAACAGAAAGATGCATATAGTTTAGATCTCTCTGCAGAAGTATGCCTACTGCAATGCTACTTTGTTTTAATACACGAAGGTTGTATATATTCTTGAGACATAATTTGGAATTTGGTCCTGTCTACACTGTAGGAAAAAAAAATGTATACAAGCTTCAGAGGAAATTTTGGACAGCAACAAATCAAGGATGAGATTTAAAAATATTGGGGTTTGTACTGCAAAAAATTACTCAATTTCTAGTTACCTATGTAATGTACTATGAAATTGATGAACACTGCCTGTAAATGGTAAGTACAAAATTTCTAATGAAAACCCAAATCTTAAAATGGTACTAGATCAACCTAATTTTAACAGTAATGTATTATTTTGTAATCATGTAATGTTATAGCAACTGGTAAAAGCAAAAAACCCACAACAAACAATGTATTTTAAAATCTACAGAATATTCAAAAACTGGATGCAAATCTAAGCTTCTACAGCCTTAACATTTGGGGTTTTTTAGTTAAATGAAATACTTACTACAAGGTGTATTTCACACTTAATTGTGAAATAGCTTCTTTTGGCACTGTGAAAAATTGAGGGATTTTGTTGTGACACTAGCTTTGGTAAATTTGTACTTGATATCTTTTGTCACTTTTTCCCAGTCAGGTGGAAAAATCCCATTAAATTTAGTATTCCATATTAAAGATTAAAAGGAATTAAGAAAATGTAATTTGAGTCTAAATTGTAGAAACTGGAAACAGGAAAAACCATTGTCTTAAATATGCTTTTAAGTCATATTCATTGTTGAACAGTAAAAAGAGCCTGTTTTAAGAAAATTTCTCAATAGCCATCTGGAATGGACTTACAACATTTGTACAGTAGTAGTTTACATATACTTTTGGATAAATAAAATTAATAAGTTGTCACAAGGAAGGGAACTAAAGATACTTTAAGTTTCCGATGAAATTTTATAAAGCATTATCAGTCATAGACTTGTTTCACAGAAAATGGTAAAATCAGGGATCATCAGTCTACACTGCACCAACTACTTGAAAGGTTGGAAAAAACCTGTTCCACCTATCTTGACAGGAGCCATAACCTTTTCAGAATACTCATTCAAATACAGATTAGCAAAGACAGTGCTAGAAAGCCACTTTGCAAAACTAAAATGGTCACAATTTGATTTGCTGAGGTACCGCAATTGTTCAGACCTATGTCTCATTATAAGCTAATTCTGAATTTTTTACTTTTAGTTGTAGTCAGTTGTCTCATTTTCCAGGCAATGGCCATCCAATACTGAGCTTTCCTTTGATGGCAAACAGTTGCTTTTGCTAAATTTCCTGTATTTCCATGTACTGCATGTGGAGTAACATCACTGATGTGAAATATAAGTTCATAGTCATAAGTAGTGTTTTACAACAGATCCACTTTATTTTGGGGTATACTTTGTATAAAATACTACTTATAGATCATGAATAAAAGATGCAAGCAGGACTTATTCATCTTTGGTATTTCTGATATATTTCTGCTCATACAGGCATGAAATTTAAGCCATTGAAATTTAGTGAGGAAAATGAGGGAGAGCTCACTCTAGGATAGCTGGTCACTCTGTGACTGGGTGGTTCACCCCAGTGTAGGAGACTTAACAATACACTTTTTTGCACTTCTGTTTTATCACAGGATCGTTGAGTTCAGCAGCAGTTCCAAAGCAGGCTGCTCTAAGGGTCTCAAATACTAGTTGTTCCATGTCTTGTATGTATATTTCTGACAAAATTTTTATCGTTTTTATTTACTATTTAGTATATTTTTACCCAGAAGAATGATTAATGTTCACCGATTCAGAAGAAAATAAAGGGTTTACTCTACATTATATAAATGCTTTGTAATGATAATCTTTTAGGAACATTTCCCCTCCTGCTGTTTGGTTTATCTTTGGCCAAGCTCGTTGATCTTTTTAATACTTTCTGTACAAGGTTGTAGTTTGAAATTTTTGGGCCCTAGGAGTGTCCCAGTCAAAGAAAGGCATCTTCATTGTAACATGGAGTTAATGCATAGAAGATTATTATTATTATCTGTATTACACATTCAGCATTACTATGCCCATTTCTCTTTGCTTTCTTCACCTGAACTAGAACTGGTACTGTCATTTCTTTATTCATATATCTAGGTACTTCAATATGTGTTTATGCTGTTGGTACAAAAGATGGAAAATTCTGTATCTCGTGCTTTAGGAAGTACATGACAAAGGAAGCATGTTGAATTGATTTTTAATTCCCCTTAATTTTATTTTCTTTATGCATGTTTCTTCTTTAGTTATATATAGAAGTAGATTTAACTCCTGGTTTAAGTCAAGTCTCTTAAATGAAAGATGAAAGATGCATGCCTCTTGAAATAATTGATTATTAAGTCTAACTTTCAAGTATACAGTTTGGGTCAAATACTCCGTATGATACGAGAAGAGAAATTTTTGAAGAGTGAAGTTGAAGTGTAACAATAATGCCTCAAGGTTCCTAGTTTGGGAGAAAGTTAATTCTGCGTACTGATCATAGGGAAGACTTTTCTTGAAGAATAAAGGTTGGCTTCTAGCTACACTTGCTTGCTAGCTACATATATTGAGGCAGGTGACTTGACTTTTTATTTGCCTCACCGTGACTGTCTTTTGAAGTCATGTTAAATTGTTTAGAGATGTGATTAAGTAAAACTTTCTTAGAGAAGACTAAAAGATTGAAATTTTTGAAAAGAATATGGAGGGTACAATTACATACATCATGTATGCTATTACATACACGGAAACAGACCAAGAGATAGTTTAGACTACAGAATCAGTTTTCAAAACTCTTCTATTTTGTATATGTATCTTTTATATACTTTTTTCTGTTGTTAGATAATCCTTTGTGAAAGGGTTGTGATGGCTAATCCTTTGTGAAAGCTGACCCAAAATCCAGAGAATGTGCCAAGGTGCCCTTCATCCACCTCAGTGTCTTCATATCATACCCTATGTGACCAAGTACCAGTAACTTGGTTAATGGTTGGACTTGATGATCTTAAAGGCCTTTTCTTTCTAGTGATTCTCTGTGAACTTGTCGTTTAGCACACACTGTAGCTGCTGTGTTAAACAGCCTTTTTATTCCATAAGGGCCTTAGTTTGATTATGCAAGGATTTAGTGTAGCTCTGACTAAGGGTCTGTAACATCCAAGAAGTGCTTTCTTGACCCTGCAGCAAGGACAGAACTTTCTCCTTAGTCAAAATCCTACTGTAAATTGGTGTGTATTCTGTGTTAAGTAGAGAGAGGTTTCTAAGTCAAGGGATTTATGTAAGAAAGGATACTGGGGAGGGGCATGTATGTGACTTTCTGTGCAGTGTCACAGCTCCTGGAATTGCCTCATACTGTGCTAGCCAAAGAGACTCCTGCTTGCCTTTCAGTTTTCTTTAGGATTTCTTATTGTGTGATATTCACTACAATGTCGAGTAGTACACAAAGAACTGTAAATAAGGAAATCTAAGCTCAGGAACCATTCTGTTTTGACTCTCAAAATACTGAGCAATTAATAGCTTTTGCAGATAAATTCAAAATAATATTGCCTTGGGTACTATTTTCATAGACACCAAACGGGTTTTTTTTAAGTCCTGTATTTAATATTTAAATTTTGCATTTTGTTGAAACTCTTGTAGCAGTACAGTCCTTAAGGACAGGTCAGAAGGCTTATAGACTGTTGAATGTGTGACAAAGAGGCCATAAAGAATCTGGTCAGATGTAGCTAATTAAAGGTAAATGAAGGACAGCTGCTTTTTATGTTTCCAGCACATCTTTGATCTGCTCTACCCCTCAGACCTCTGTGGACAAGGTAGTTAAATACAAACTAGGAGGCCTATTTTAAAGACATTAAAGCCCTCTGGGGCAATCGAGTGACAGTCCAAGCAGCCATGAGCTGTTTGCTTTATTCATTAGAGAACTTTAAATGTGTCAAGAAATAGAATAATGTCTATGCTCTTAGATCAGCATTAGCAATGAAGATTACAACAGCTCTGGGACATATGAATGGGCAAACTTCTTATGAAAACAAGTTTATTGAGAAGCATTTTACTATAACAGCAAAGAAAATATAGGTTACACATTTTCATTGCAGTAATACTGATCCAATATGCATTAAAATATCTAAAGCTGTAGTGACACAAACATCGTGTAACCCAGTGCTGACCTCAGTGGTCCCTTCAATCATGTTTTAAAAAACTTCCTTTACAGACACACATGATGGAAAGAATACGTCATATGTAGGTGACATAATAGCACGTAATACTTGCTGAAAAATTTATGGAGAATTTACACAATATATAGCCTTTCACTTGTGGCTAGAGACTCAGGTACTTAAGTTTGTAAATTGCAAGTGTTTATTTTATAAGTCAAAGATTTAATTTCAATACAACATCATTAAAGGATGTAGGAGACTAAATTAAAAAAAAAAAAAGCAAGCTATATAAGCAGCTCTTTACTGCTTGTCATTTTGGAAGAAGTGACTTTTCCAAGAAATATTTGTGTGTCCAACTCAGTATATTTTTTGAGAATTGTATGATATCATGATTTTTTAATTATTATTTTGTAAATAGGAAATGAAGTGAAAAATAAATGGAAGCAAATTGATTTAATGTTCTAAATGGTAAATTCTGGAGTTACATGCCATATTGCCTCAATAATATTTAAGAACTTAGGCCTTTTTTTATGTTGTGTGCTGGGTCTTGCTCCATTATCTTTTATGTCAGTACCTTAATGTTACATTCTTTGACTGCAGAATCAAACTCTCATGGTATTCAGCACCACTGGAGCAGTTTTAGTATTTTACAATCAAGTAAAGTTGTGAAAAGTCTTGAATTTTAAAATTATTATGTAGGCTGTCTTTTTTGACTATGCTATAAATGCAAATTTTATAAATCTTACTGTCTAATGAACATCTACATGGCATTTTACCTCAAAAAGGCTCTATATGAGTAGTGCAGTGGGAATTTCTTGCCTATGAAAGTGCTGTATGCTGTTGAAGTCTGTAAGAACCTCTCTTCCAAAGAGATGTAGATGTAGAAGATCCTCTGACATTTCCTCCTAGTCTTACTATAGATGTATTTAACTCTACATAATTTAAAACTGACTTGATCCTCAAAACTGTCATACATTTGTCTAATGGCAGATATATAAGTATTTCTGCAGTCAAGTCATAGAATGATGTTAATCAAGTTAGTAGGTCTGTGAGTGAACCAATGACATAATTTTTTTATTTTAAAATAAGCAGCAAATAAAAAATACATCTTAAACTGGAAGATAGGTTTGGGTTTTTTTCTCAGTAAACTATACTCAGAGAATGTGAATGAGCATTGAGCAGTTTAATAGAAGCACATTAAAAGATTCAGAAATCTGTATTTTTGGCAACAATAAGTATAAAGATGTGATTATTGCTGGCAGCATGAGCATAATATTCTGATTTGGCTGATTATGCCAAAAACATTGTGAAAAGCAAACAATAGGTAAATTTGAGCCAAATTTAGAGTAGTTTGCATGCATACTTTAAACATTAAAGCTAGACATTTTTTAACCCAAGGCAAGAAATACACAGGTAAATTATTACTGAATTCTGCTAAATAGTGTGGATTGAGGACCCATGGTTTTGGCTGGCATCCTAACACCTGTTCCACTTACATTGAATCTACATGTATGAGCTTGGCTGTGTGTAAGACTGAAAAAAAAAAAAGCCCATATAGACTATGGTAGAGCTACTGTGAAAGAGAAATACAATAGCTTAATAGGACTATTTTATCTTCAATTTAAAGATCAAAAAAAAATAAGTAAAAAAGGGAACTAAAATGTAAGAATAATCTTAGGGTTTCTTTAACAACCTTTTCCATTTTTTTAACAAAGTACCTGGGACATCAAGACAAACATTAAGAACTTCACAATACATTCCTTATTGACAAATGCTGAATTGCAAATGTTGGTTTATTACTACAATAACCTCTCAGTACATGTATATGCATGTATTATAACGAGGTGTAATTTGCCCTTCCAAAGGCTATAAAGGTTTATGCATGTGTGCCCAGGTATAATCAGCACTTAGGTTTGAGTATCTCTTATTCATGGCATGGCTATTTAAGATTCAAACCATTTTCTGTCACTTAACTGCTGTAACCCAACTGTAATAGAACTGAATAGTTTACTATCTGGTAATAATAATGCTTTCCTTAGCTGGGCAGAGAGCAGTCAAATCATGCAGATATTAGGAAAGCATTGGCAGCACCAAAGATGAGCAGTTTCAACTGTCTGTTGTGAGTACTGAACATGAGCACATTTCTAGATAGGTCTGTGGATTAGGACTTGGGAAGCAGAAGTGGGTTTATGGCTGAGCAACAGCCAGTCTAGATGACATGCTGCCCAAAACATTATTTTCCAACTCCTGTCTTCCACATCTGTGGGATGTGATTCTCCAGCACTTGTGTAACCTTGACTTGAAACTGTGAAGGTTAAAATGCTAGTTTGCATAGGAGCATTAAGGTTGGAAAAGACCCCAAAGATCATCAAGTCCAATCATCTACCCAACATTAACATGACCGCTAAACCATGTCATGAAGTGCTATGTCTATGATCAAGGAGCTGTTATGAATTCAGCACAGGCTGAACTGCTTTCATAGAGAGAGCTCCAACACCACTTTGAACATAACTTTCCATCTGCTGCTGAAGTCCTGGGGTTTTTTTGAAAGCCAGATAATCCCAGTTCCCAACCTTGCTATTTCTCAGTTTCCAGATAGCAATGCTACACTAGCAGGTTGCATCTGTTAAGGAATGCTGTTACCTAACAAGATGTCAAGCATGACCCATCTTCTCCTGTAAGCAGGCAAAATCCTTCTTCTAAAATGTGTTAGGTAATGATGGTAAAACAAGAGCTTCTCCTGGGATTAATTGTGATCAGCTAACACATTTTTAAACACAGACATCCTTGTCCATACCAAGGGAAAAATCATGTTCAACATCTTGTTTAATTAGCATGTTTTCTAGTACATTTTCTCCATGTAGTCAAGGTCTCTAAGGAAGAATGACTCATGAATGCAACATTGCCATTATGGAGTACTTCTTGGAGTAACTTTCCATTTCTCCACATTTCTAAGGACAGCATGGATTTGGCCCATTACCTAAAAGGCTAATTAATGTTTGTGAGGAGCTCCAGGCCAACATTAGTCAATCCCATACCACATCACTAAATAGAATCCTGGGCAAGAGTTAAAAGTGCCACTTTCTTAAGTGAAGGCTATTATGTAGATCTTTTCAAGTGTAGTCCATGCATACTGCAGTATAGTTTTCCTTGGAGCCTACTTGACACATACTATTCAGATGGGCACAATACATGATGGTCTCCCTAGGAAAGCAGTGTACCCTTACAGAAAGAGGGACGTGTACCCTTACAGAACAGGCAAAAGCTTTATGTGTCTGTGAAAATGGAGTGGGACAGACAAGCTAATAGAAATTAGCCTGTGTAGAGTTGACTGCAAGGATAGTTTTTCCCAGCATTGGTTATTCTTCAAATAATGCTGCTACGATCACAAAGAGGTTCCATGCTTCATCTCATTACATAAAGCCAAAAGACAAGCAGATTTAAGAGGAATTTGTCATTGTTTTTATTAGGA
The DNA here is from genome assembly GCA_024611175.1 of Megaceryle torquata. Classification (NCBI taxonomy): domain Eukaryota; kingdom Metazoa; phylum Chordata; class Aves; order Coraciiformes; family Cerylidae; genus Megaceryle; species Megaceryle torquata. The sequence continues at coordinate 8,444 of JANIJG010018263.1, read as the reverse complement.
TACAAAGATCAACACAAGACTCTTTCTGTCAGACATAAATTCTCAGAAGGAAATGCATAGTATGCATAAAATATTTATGATCATTTCTTATATTGTAACTATATCTATGTAAAAGCCAAAATAAATACCAACTGTTCCAGCTATACAATATACAGTGCCTGATGTGTTTATCGCCACATTTTCTACGACCAGTCTCCGTTCTGTTGTGTTTCTTCAGTGACTGTGTTATTCCAGGGAAATGAGTAACACAAGGGGAGGAGGGTACATAATGACTTCTACTCTGTAGGAGGTTGTCTATACTAACACATGGATCATGCTCTGCATCTTTTGAATCTGTGTTGGAATCTGTGTTCAGTGAGTATTATGCAGAAACATGTAGAGGGTGAGCTGCTTGGGTTTCTTCGGAAGACAAATCAGTGTGTCTCTGGCACTGCACACTCTTCAGTTCATAGCTTTGAAGGTCAAAGAAGATCTAAGACAAGAATTTGTCCCATAAGAAGAACCAGAGTCATAATGATTCTGGTTTTACCTGTGCTATTTGACAAGTATTGTTAGCTAGCTTTCATTCTTTTTCTCCCTATTCAGTGAATAATAAGTATGGAAACACTGGGGAGAGCTGTAATCCTGTGCTGCTGAAATCTCAAACTTCCACTTTTTGTCAGGTGGCTTATTAAAGAACATTTTAAATAGAGTCATAGCATTCTTAGGCCATGCTGTATAGCTATCAATACAAAACTTGTGTGTGTGATCACATAGGGGAGAAAAGACCAAATGAACTCAAAATACCCACCAGTCACCAAAATCTTTCTATTGAAGAGATATATATGGAGATTGCAAGTTTGGAATTGTAAGTGTGAATCTTTTAGAGGGAAATGTAATATAGTCTATAATGGAAAAAAATTTTAAAACAGAAGACAGTTTTTTAGCTTGGAAAAGGGAAAACGCTTTACTGAGGAGGGTTGGTTCAGAGGTCAGTATTTTCTGTCATTTTATTCCCTCCATGGGCTCAGTTACTGAGCAGAATGTTTTACATAATATGATTCTGGACTCCCTTCTCAGTTGTTGATATTCCACTTCTGTATGCTCAGAGGATGTCAATGACAACAGCTGATTGTTTCTTCAACACAGATTTTGAGATTTTGATTCTGCTTTGTTTTAGGCTTAGTAACAAGTTTTCACAAGGAATGTTTTCCCACCCAGAAGACAATAAATGTTGAGCTGACCTAGTAATTGTTCTTTCCTATACTATCTTTGAGCTTTTGTTCAGCTAGTTGGATCTCAGTTGCATTAAACATAATTAGGCCATCATAAATCACTCTGCGTTCATTTGCATATGACATCACCAAGAAGACCCAGTGGGACGATTAGGATATGTGTTTGGACAATCTATCTGTAACTATTTTAACTACTTTATCATAAAAATAGTTTGTAAACAGTAGTCTTTACAGTGTGAGAATTTAAAATAGATTGCACCCTGATATGGCTGTTCAGCAAATTAGATTTTCATAGTGCTAATTGAATTTGTCATGAAGCTGATTAACATTAGCTAAAGAAAGAGCAATCTATTTTATTTTATTGAGCACATCTCAGAGTGCTTATAATTTAGCAGGGCCACCACACTTTCTGGGCAGCCTATCAAGAGGGGATGTTGTAATGATTTGCATGACTACTATAGTAGATGGAAAAATGTAGCTTGTCTTTGTAGCTGTTCCATTAGTGTCTTACACAGTGTGCACTCCTTTGGTTCTCTTCAAAGAGCTGTGTCATAATCCCTGCGTCTTTTGAAGAGTTCTGTCTGCTGTAATCAAGTAACTATACACCATTTAAAGCCTCGTGCGTAATTAAATGATGAGACAAAGGAAAAACTGAGAAAGGCAGATAACCAATAGAATCCTGAAGTTATCAAAACAGAGCTCTTGCCAAGGTCCTTGGAATTCATCTGATTCAGTTGCTGGAAACGTGCCTGAATTAAAAATTATCCTATGAGGACCAAGAACACAGAGTAAAAATCTGGCACAGTATAGTTTTCTCCCAAAATGGACATTAATGCTGCAAAACCAGAATGGGGTGAACAACCCCTGGCCCTGTGCGTGGCCCCCTACTGTAGTCTCTATCTGCCAAAACGAGATGGAATAGGACATCAAAAATGGTTTGGGGTGGGGAAGAGAGAACTTGGAAAAAGGGGGTGGTTGGAAAGGAAAAAACTCATAGGCTATACCTCCTGCCAGCCCCGAAACACTCAACTGCAGCTCCACTTGAAAAGCACCTGTTGGCAGCTGCTGGAGTAGTTTATAGGTTTGGGGACAGAATCAGGATAGAAAACTTTCTTATGTAAACGTAAAAAACCCCACAGTTTTCCTGTTCTACTTGAAACACTAAACTTATTAGTTCTAAAATAACTGAAATTTGAAACTTTAAGCTTACCTTAGAATTATATCCAGTAATGAAAAAAGAGCCCAAGATTTTGATGTTGCAGTGTACGCTACCCAGGCAGAGCCCGGTTCCTGCATGAAGCCCACCACGAGTCTTTCTCCATCAAGTTTGCCAAAGAATGGGGCCAAAATTCTATTAGTCCAATAGTTTGTGTATGGAACATTACAATATTAAATTTTCACTTTGTGTTAGAGTAATTTCTTTGCCTGGCCTAGAAAGAGAAAGCACTTGAGTAGCCCGGCATGTAATAAATTGTCTTAGGTATTAGAGACTATTAGCTTTAGTGACACCCAATCTCAGCCATATTCTGTGCAATTAAAATAACAGGACAGGATCTGGCCCATAAGGCACTGACAGATGAACGAGGAGAGCTTCTAGTGGAACATAAGCATGTGCTTAATTTCAGTGGGACTGTATGGTATGTGTAAAGCAAGGAATTTGCAAATATTTTAACTTGAATTAGAATGCTTTCCTGAATCAAGACTTTTAGAAGTTTAGTGTGAAAGACCAAAACACACATTCTGTTTAAAAAAGGTTTGTAATTATTTTTACTATAGTAATAAATAGATTAAATAGAGTGTTCAAACATAAGCATAGTCTTTGCAGAGGGCTTTTAAATGCTGTAACGTTAAATTTATTACTCTGGATAAAAACAGATCATGAATGCTTAATAGTCTTGACAGACCAGGACAGAGATAGTTCAAAAACATGATAATCTAGTCTCTTTTGACATATGGATACGTATTTTCTCAGCATTTCAAAATCCTTTAAGGTTTGTGTATTTATTATCTCTGCACATTGACAGATCTCAAAAATACACTTCCACTGTGATCCTGGTAAATACATCTTTTTATTGTATGTTTACTGTTTGGAATGAGGGTGATATATGAAATGGACAGAGGAGTAGGCAAGCCTAGAAAATTTAACCAAATAGAGAGAAGCTGGGAAAGTTCTCACCAGGAAAGGTATGCCAGAGACCATGGACAAAACATGGGTGGTAAACTTCTGGACTTTTCACGGGGTATCAGGCAGGTGGAAAAAAGTAACGGTACCAACTTTGAAGTCGGTGATGGTAGTTGCATTTGGGATCTTTCAGATCCCTTCTTCCTCAGCATTCCCCTCTTGTTATTCACACCCTCCATTCTTGGAAATGGAAAGTCCCCACCATATGAATTTAAGTGCTTATGATGAGCAGTGGAGCAAGAAGGGGAAAAGACAGGATTATGCATCAGCAGAAAGACAGGATAAGGAACCAGTGAGGCTGCAGCTCAGATAGCCAGCTCAGGAATCAGTTGTCATCTTAATATATTTGTCATCTTAATGTTTGTCTGAGACCCCAGCGCTGTCTTGCATAATAGCAGTGACCTTAGGGATTAATCTTATATGACGAAAAAGCCAGCACCAACCTGAACTCCCTTCCTTCACTGCTTTCAACAAGACTTAATGTATTTATTTATTATGTCAGTCAAATATTCTTGTTGTTCTTAATTCAGAAACTGAGCAAAAACTTTGATTGACTTGAACTCATAGCTTAAATCTTCATTTCCCCACTAAAATGAACAACTAGCACCATTTACTGTCTAAAATCCCTGATGGTTCTGATATACTACAGAAGAGTATGTTTAATATGTGAGATATATGTATGGTACCGTCAGTGATGCGTTTAAGTTTATTGCTTTATTTTTCAAACTTTAAAAACTTTTGAAGCCAATGTAAATTAAACTACTATTTGTACAAATGTTTATTAGACCTTTCTTTATCATTATTTTACAGGTCTTGTAGAAATTTGCCTGATGCATCCCCTTGATGTAGTGAAAACAAGGTAAGATTCTGCTTGAACAGGTTTTGTTAACACTGGAAGATATCCAAATTAGCAGCTGTCAAAAAAAAAAAATGCTAGAACTTCTCCAAGTAAGATAACTTGTGCTTTTAATGGCATTTATATTTACTTACCTGTATGTACAGTGTTTAACAGATGGAGTTTGAATAACATGACATATTTCTGATTAGAGGTCATCTAAAGGTGTTAAATGTGTTTTATGACTCATATTTTTAATGTTGTAAAAATCCTATAGTGTGAAGAGGTCTATAGTTAAATTCATGTGCTATATGTATCATCTGCAGTAATGCTTTTGTATGTAATTAGGAAATAACCAGTTGCCTCCAAAGTAATTTTCACAGAATTTTGAGACCTGATAAAAGTAATAAAACAAGGTTATCCATTTTCTCTTTCTACACTGAGTAACTTCATGCTTTTATCTTTTTGTCTGTCCCTATTTTCTTTTCTGAATGTATGTGCTTATGTAAATATAAATGATTAAGTGACCTGGAAAATTTGGTCAAATGGTGATTTTTTAATGCTGATTCTTGAGATGGGACAAGAATGGTTGTGTTTCTAGTTTCTTGAATATCTTTTTGCTTTTCAATGGCTTTTAGTTTTCATATTAATTCTTAAGTGAGTGTTACCATAGGTGAAAAGCAAATCAGAATTCAGAAACATAATAGAGGAGATAATTTTTCCTACCATTTGTGTTACCATGTACTGTTCCTGGAGCTCTATCTAGATCTCAGTCATGTAGGCAGAAAAGCTTCATTAGGAGATGAAACAGCCACAAGCAAATGATGAGGAGAGCTGTGGTCTCTGGAATATGTCTGAAGTAGTCAATTATGACTTGAGATTCTAGTTCCAGTAAGCCAATATGTGAGCTCATTACAGATATATTTTCATCTTCTTTTCAAATCACATTCTGGTATTTGCCAAAGACCTTCAGATATACTTTACTGCAGCTTGTATTTTGCAGAAGGAAGCCGTGTTTCTGTGGTCATTGGTCATTACCAGATGATGGTAATGCAGGCTCCATCTGCATGAACTGTTATTGAGGTGCTGTAGGTACTCATCAGGGATTGGAGTTTGCTCAGGCAATTCTGTATGCCTTCATAATAAGGAATGTGTTGACTCACATAGAGATGATACACCTGGTAGTTTCGAGGGTCTTATCTACCCCTCCAATTATCCCTAAGACCTTCCTATTAAAACAAGATTTACATAAAAAGATTGACATTAAATACTCAGAAACAACAGAGTACAAGCAAAACAAATACAAGACCAAATTTAAAAGACAAAAAATATCACATTGCTTTGCTGCCACATGGTCCACATGGGATGTGCTTTAGTGACTTCATTTTGACAGATTTGTGCTCTCAAGCTTTTGGTTTTACCACTTCCTGTTTTCCTCTTTGTACTGAACCAGGAATCATGTTCTTCTGTAGTATAAATGCAGCACCAATGATTTACTTCTCATGTCTTTGGTGCCTTTGAGGTTGTTATCCTACACGTCCTCGTGCTTTGAGTCTTGGTTGAAAGAACTTAATACATATCCCTAGAATTATTAAAGATTTAGGATATGCTACATATCATATATCATAAAAAGCATTAATTGCACATCTGTTCTGATAAACAGGCAATCAGCAGATGTACTTTCGGCTTTCTGATAGAAACCACACCTACAGTGGACTCAGAACACAAGGACAGATTTCCCCATTTCTAGTCCAGATTTTACTGGATTTTACTGTTAGTAGTGAAATCAGATCTGAGAACCAGAAATGGAAAGCATTAAAGAGTGTATGGGGATGTTTGTGAAGCTGTATCAATATTTAAAAAAAACAAACCCACAAAAAAACCCAACCAAACCCCAAAACTTTAGGAACCCTTTGAATGTGAAATCTGAGTCCATAAATGGTAGGATTAAAGAAGAAAGCAGGAAAAAAATAACAGTAGGTGTGCAGGAGAAATCAGATTATAAATCATGATGAAACTAAGGGACTGAATCAAATAAAAGAGCCATTAAGCAAATTTCTTCATTTGAAGAAGCTTAAGTGGAGTTGAATTAACTCAACTCTGCCATTGAGTTAGTTGCAACTCTTTGCAGAAGTGGGCAGCACCCAAGTGACAGTTTTTCTGTGTTTTGTCGATTCAAATGCATTCAGAGATATTACACGGATTTTGCAGTAACTTTTCTGCTGATCTTAGCAGATGTTACTACTTTAAAATACTTACATTTTGAAAGCCAATGACAAAACCAAGAATGGAATATCCGTTTATTTCTTCCATCATTTCGTTCTATGTTCCTAACATCATGCTGCTTCCTTTCATTTTGAAATGTTCCAAATTTACTATAGCAAATTAATTCTTTGGCCTTGGAGAAGTTCAAATGAAATATTGGTTTTAATTGTGAAGTTTGGATTTAGACTATTTTCTAATACGTTTTCATTTACTGTATTCCTTTGTTGCAGTCCCTCTAAACACTACAGTGCGCTTACTCTTTTCCAACATGGTATTGTCATTTCCTAATCACTTCCAACTACTACAGTTTTAGTGGTTTGTTTGGGGTTATTTTTCCTTATGGTTAGGTGAAAGGATGTCTAAACCCACTATTTGTTGCTTAATTTTTATGGTGTTTTGAATTTTTTGCCTTTTTTCTATAAAATGTTTGTTTGGTGGAAAGGGTCACGTGGCCTTTTTTAATTAGTGGAATCTATTGATTTAAGTTAACATTCTGAAGGATTTTAAGGAAGATGCCGGAGGCTCACTTCTAGTGGACTTGTGGCTTAGCATCTTCACTTCATTGAATTTTTTGTGTTTGTATGTTTTTAATAAAAAATTGGAAAAAAAGAAAGTTCCCTTCAGAGATTTTTTTGAAACCCTGGAAAATGGTTTGGCTCTTCAGTGACAACATTTTGCAATATCTTTTCTGTGTTTAGTAGTTTTCTATTATTCTACATTAACAATTCTAGATTTACTTATCTCCTTGCATCAAGGGAGGAACATTATATATATAAAAATACACTTATAAACTGGAGACAAGCCAAATGCTTGATGGAGTGTTCTTTGCTATATGTGCTTTTGAAAATAATACAACTTTGTTATCTATTAGAACACCAGAGATCATTACTTTAAGAAATTCATGTAAGTGAGCTAGCTAGATGGAGATAATTAGGATTCATTGTTTTACCTCTATGCATACCACTTATTCTTTGAAATAAAGCTCTTTTCTTAATTACAAGATGCATTGGTATAATTTCTGATGAAAGACTATTAAAAAAATTGTGCTAAACTTCTAATATCTCAGTATAACCAAACCTCTGTTAACTGTTTTATTTATTAGTTACCCTTTTGTTTAATTTAGCAATCTGTAGATTAACTGAAGTGCTGAGTCTCTGTTCTTGTCCTCCTAAATAGAAGTTTTACAGAATTTTGTAAGGGTTTATTGTCTGTGCCTGTGTTTGAGCAGGGAGAGCAGTAGCAAGTAAGAATTTTCTACTACAGATACAGTCAAGACATAGATGCTGTGTTTTTTAATTAAGAAACCTAGATGATCTTTCTTAACTGGAAAGTGAGGAGAAAGGTGTTTTTAGTCTGGATAAAAAAAAAAAGCTTTTTTTTTTGCTTATTTTGGACTCTTTATGGGTCTTAAGTGTAATGCAGGCTGTAATGTCTTCATCCATCAGACTTACCAAAGGATGAAAAAGAGTTTCCTAGATCATGATACACAGGACAAGGCATTGTCATATATATTACTTTAAAATTAAAAATAGTCAAGTGCTTTTCCAGATAGAGTTTATCCTTTGTGTCCTAGTGGCATATGTTTTGAATTAAGCAAATGTACAAAACTCAGAACTTAATAACATTTTATTTTTGGAAAATTAATACTAGTGCAACAGCTTACAGGTGCAGTTGTTGAGTAAAGGAATTACAGGGAGTTGTCTGAAATCAATGGAAAGCTAATGTTGTTTGAGGGATCAGTTAAGCAAGACTGACTGATAACTGGAGGATGCTACTGTAGTCTGTCTAATGGCTCCAGGTTATGTTCTGATGTAGTCCTATAGCCTTGAACAGCTTGAATTTTCTGGAAAAAAATGATGTTCCTTTTTTTTTTTTTTTTTTTTTTTTTATTTTCCCGAATGGGGAGAGACCATTTTTCACCCCCTCCCCTCCTCCCCTCCTCGTTTTC
>JANIJG010018262.1:47973-61917 GCA_024611175.1 Megaceryle torquata | reverse complement strand
AAGATGAAGATAGGAGTGTGTGTGTATATTTATATGTGTATATATATATATTTTATTTATTTATTTTTAAATCGTCTATTTTAGCTCTGGAACCTGCTTCTTAAGAAATTGTGAAAACCAACTGTTTAATAAAATTCCATACTTCATTTATTATTTATGTCACTATCCAGAATATCCAAGGTTGTTACTAACTATGATCATATATATTGTGGAAGGCATATTTAAACTGTGCACTATGTTCTTTACTCCAACTTTTAACATGTATTGAGGTAAGACTGGATGTGGAAGTGACTTACCAGCCATACTTAGATGCTCTTGGAAGACCTCTTTAAAACATCTAGTGCTGTCTGTCCCTTAGTAGAGGTGGGGAATAAATTTAGGAGCATGATGAGATTGCTCCACTTGAGTCCTCATTTCATTTGTGGGTGAATGGGCAACTGCAAACTTGTATAAGACAATGAGAGTGTTACTCCAAATCCATTCAGAAATTCCTTTTTGCTAACATAACATTTTTGTCAACAAAATTTGTACCATGAATGGTTGTCTTATAGGATGTGTATAGACTTAGAAACTCATTTGGTAAGTTATCAACTATACATGATTTAAGAGTATGACCACCTATCTACCTAGAGACTTTTTCTAGTTCTCTAAACCTATAAATAGTTGTAAAATATAAGGAACTGTGTTTGCTATGTCATTTTATATATACTTAATAATCAAAATACATTAATATAAAATACACTATTTCTAAACTGTATGTATATAATTAATATATTTTTAAAATTTTATTTTTAAGGTTTAGTAATTTAACTCACAGAAGGGCAGAGGTGGAGTCTTAAATTCAATGAGAGTTCCAATTCTTAAAATGATTCCCTTACTGCCTCTGCAGCAAGAGAGCAACCTAGATCTATTTTTTATTTATCTATAGCCAGGATAGAAACTGTATTCTGTATGTAACTTTTAGTGGATTATTACCATGACTATGTTTAATAAAACACATGTAAAAACCATGTAAAAAGCAATGAAAGGTGTGGTCAGAAATTTTAGCTGGAAGGCATTTTTAACGCTGCATGGGTTCATCTCCTTTACTGTTGCTGTCTTGCAGGTAGTTAGCATTTATAGACACCATACCCTTGTAATTGAACTTGCATGAATCATTTATTTACTACACTGCACTTACGGGTAATATATGTCAAGGGAATTCATTTTTTATTACAGCTGATGTGGCCATTATGATGTCGTAATATATACAAGGATAGAGATATAGCTTGAACAGAACTTGTGTCTCTTAAATCTGTGGAACTCAGTGATGTCTACATTTGTATCGTGGAAGCAGAAGTGCAAGACTTAGTGGTGTAACATTTTGCCAGTCCTTGACAACAGCTTTTTCGGTCAGGAAAAAGAAATATTTTATCCTAGTTATGGCAGTGATAATATCTGCATTTAAGTAATTATTTCAAAACTGAAGACAAAAGGTGGAAATTTGCCAAGAAAATAACACATGCTGTTTTCCTGTAGGAATTTAAATGAGAGCATGTGTCTTTTAAGGTTCAATTCTAAGAAATTACTTTAAGGAAAAAATATAAAAACATACACATTGTTTGTTACAGTAACTGAGCTGAACTGCTTGATTTGAAGTCTAATCTTTTGCTTTCATTGGGGATATCACAAAATGTCTAATTTCTATTTGCTTCTAAGCTGGCTGATCTGCCAGGTCGGGAGAGAGTAAGCAAGCTAGTACACAGTGATTACTGAAGGCTCCCCACACTGAGAGATTCCTAATTCTTGGGGTCTTCATGTCTTGGAAAGTCCAGTGTCTGAGTGAAGAAAGGGGGTGAATGAGTTCCTCTTTGAGTGGAAAGTTGTTTGCTATAGACAAAAAACAGCTTGTTGATCAAGTTTAATGAAATTGAAAATGCTCTATGGATCATCTCTATGCTTTCATCTCCTGTTCTATTATCAAGCAAATACTATAGTATGTAATTAAATGATGGACAGTGGACACTTCAAAAAATAAAGAGCTTTGTCAGCCTGTACCTATAGCTAGAATAGTTCAAATGCCTTTTTGTGGATATAATAGACTTAGCTATGCATTGAAAAGCAAAATATTGAAATAGGAGCAACTTGTTTTTAGAAGGAAGCATGAAATGGGATTTTAGAGATAAAAAACTGGCATTTGAATAGACAGTGTCTTCTGATGCTTTTTACAGTCCAAGAGGGATGGGCTCACTCAGGAGGAGTGAAAGGTTTGGTGCCTAAAACTAATGTATTTATGCTAGCCAAATCTCCAAAGAAGCATTTCCTTAAATACAGCACATAAATCTCTAAGAATGCTTTTGAGCAGCTTATTTTTGAGTTATAATATTTCTGATCAGAATGCCATTTTTTTTTTCTGAGTAGCCCAATGCTATTTTAATTACTAAGTTAGAAGTATCCTTTCAGCATTCAGAATAAACAGCCAGGGTGGGAGGAGAGTTAGTGTTTTCCTTGTTGAGAAGTGGATTCTGTATTTCCCAGGTTAGGGTTTGCTGTCTCAAATTTAAAAACATTTTTTTGACAGGCATACAAGAAAATATAAGTAAGAACTGTCATAAAGAAAATAATTTGAATACTCCTAGCTTAGAGATCTATCTCTCTTTAGAGAAAGCTTGCAGCTCTGTTTAGTTGTTTATGTGGTAGTCTATATTTAAGTAAAATTTAGAGCTTGTTAGGAGCAATCCCTCAATTTAAGAGAGTACCTGTGTTCTTAACAATTTATGGTGTTCATACCAGTGTGCAGGGTGTCTGCGCGTTGTTACACAAATTTAATGTCCAGTTTACTGTGGGAATAGTAGCAGAACGTTAATGTTTGTTGTAAGCGTACAGTTGTCTAATATCTATTTTTATAAAATCTTACATGTTTGCTACTGAACAGTAGCAGAAACAATACAATATTAGCAGAGAGATGCAGAGCAAGTCTAAACAGCTGAATCCTGTGAATATTGCTTATGTTGATTCTGTTACATTCCAGAAATATATATTCTCAGTAAATACAGTAGATTTTGAACCAGAAAACCCTTGTACAAAGTTTTGATGAAAAGAACAGCTTTAAAAAATTCTAAGTATCCAGAGACGGAGCCAGATAAGAAAAAATGTCAGAAAACCTGAGATTTGGAAGAAACTCCTAGGCCTTTCACTTACTTATTATACACATTGCCAAAACCAAACCCTAATAATTACTTTGGAATAAAAGAAAAACTTTTAGTGCTATTTTAAAAGTGAAAAATCTAAAGAGTCAATTATTCTGTTTTCATTAATATGTTTGTTAACCTACTAGGTACAATAATAATTTATGAGAAAGACATTAAGACGTCATCTGAGAAGCTGAGGTCAAGTACATACTTATTTGATTTCTGTAGCAATCAAATCAGGTACATAAGAGACTTTATAGCCATTATTTAGTTCCCAGTTCAGGTTTGATGATTTTTCACTTCTATTTATGGAAGTTAACTATGCTGAAGATCCACTGCTGATGTGTGTAAAGGGGGAGGGTTAAAAAAAAAAAAAGGGCAAGCAGTGTTTCTCCAGAGGAAGGCTAAACCCATCTAAAATTGAAAACAGATCAATCAAGTGGTTCATCAATAAATATATACCATCTTCTGCAGTGCTACATGTGACCTGAGGCTTGGGAAACATGAGCTCACTCTGAGGTAGACAGACCTCAGCACAAATGAGTTATATTCTCTTTTTAAAAGCAAAGATTGTCTTCTAATTTATAGAGGTAGGAGATAATTAATTCTCAGATTCAATACAGGGAGAATTAAATTCCATGTTTTCATCCCAAAATAAAGCTTAAAGCTAGAATCTGGAAAGCAAGATGTAAAACAAAGTAAGATTGAATTCTGGGGATCATCAGACACACTCAAAAGTTCAGGGAGAAATCTGTCTACAGATAGTCTCTAAATCTCATCTTACCAAAAAAAACCAAATCAAAACAAAAAAAAACCCAAAAAACCAACCTCATTCCGGTTTTGTTTCACTCTCTAGGGAGAAAGCAGGAGCATAATTTTTTTTCCTTCCCTTCAGTCTCCTTATGGGGTTCTGCACTCTTCTGGGTGATAATGCTGCCAAAGTGTGTTTCCGCGTAGCTGAAGATCTTGATTGCAGAACAGTGCAGCTCTTACTGCTGCAAACCTCACTTTTCTCTTTTCATCTCTCTTATCTTTTCAAGTGCATCAATGCCATTGCATAGCATGTTTCTGTGACAGTATGCTTTATCAGCTCAATTGGATAGATTGCAGTGCAGGCCCTCTCAATCTCCAGACTAAAGGTAATTCTCTTCCTCCTGCTTCCATCCTTTTCTGTAAGGTGAGGATATACAGAGGTTGCTTCTTACTTGTCATAACTAAGAAGCAGACACAACTATCAGATCTATGCTAAACATGCAGTTCTTATTTCACTTTTAGAAGCTTAGAAAAAGCATACTATTAACTCTTTTGGAGGATTTTCTTGCACAGGAATGTCTTCCTCACCGTAGATTTTCTTTACACAACACTGCTGCATGTTTTCTGTGTAATCCATCTTCCATTTGGATGGATCAGCTGGCTGAGGCACAAAAAAGGACTTTGGCAGGACTGGAAAAGTAATGTCGGTAATTCAGGGAAGTCATATGTAGCATTTCTAGAAAACTCTAGAACAGCAAATTGTCTTCTATGTATGGACCCAGATTAGTCACACTTTGTTTCGCTGAGATCCAGGTTCTTTCTTGCCTCTTCTTTTGGCCTTCTACATGTTAATGTGAAGTATAGGAATAACAATGTGCCCACAAATTTCTCTCTATCAAATGTGTAACTGCCTAACTGGCAAGTATGAACAGGTAAAAAAATTGTGCAAAACCTCATTGTTTCACTGTAATTTGAAATGTGTCTTCAAATAATATGCATAGCCGGGATAGTTTCACATGATTCTGAATTGAGCTTTCTGTGTCGGAACTGAAGTTTCCTCAGACTTGTGCATGTTAAGTGGATGCAGATTCTCCTCCCTCTCCCCCATTTTTAATTAAACATCCAATCTTGTTTTCAACAGACAATTCTCTGTGTAGTTTATGGTAGTAAATTATATTGGTAGTCATTGTTTTGTTGTGCAATAAGCTATTGCTAATTGGAATTTCCTCTTTAATAGACTCTGTTAAGAATTATGTTAAAATAATTGCTGCCAGAAAGCACAGTACAGAACTCTTAATTACTGGCTAACAGTTCTGTCCTTCAGATCCTTCCTCCAAGCTACGCTTTCATAGAGCATGTGCTTTTAATTTGAATGCAGCTCTGTAAAACTCTGGAGAATCTATTGTCTATCAAAGCCAAATTCATAATAACAAAGGATTTGTCAAAGCAGATCAGACCTCAGGTCTCTGTAGTCTGGTGCCATGCCTCTGGCAGTGGCTATTTCTTGATATTTTAAAATAAGGTAAGTCTCTTCCCAAATTGCTAATGCATTTTATCCATTTGTATTACACTGTACATTTCTTTCTAAACCTTGCAGTTCATTGTCTTACACCCTCAAGCATGAGATTTGATTACCCTTATTATCCTAGCTTGCATAGCTACAAATGTTATTAACAGTCATACAGTTACGCCGTTCTTTTTAAAAATGTAGCCATGGTTTTTATCTCAATGACCTGATCTGGCAGACAGTGTAAAAGGAATGTTTCTTTATATTGTTTATGTGTTTAGCATTCTTTCATTTAAACTCAATTTGTGTGATAAAGAGAGGAACCTGATTTAAATTTTATTATGTCCTACCTAATTATGAATGCCTATATGAAATTCCCTTTAAGTTGCATACCATTTTAGGTGCTCTAAAGCTCTGAAATTTCTTTTATTCCCTTGTTGGTTCTGCCTGAGAACCAATCAATTATTAGTTATTATTGGAATTACTGGAAACCAATCAACAGGGAAAAAGAAAAAAAATAGAAAACAACAACCCACACATTTTTTAACTGGGCACACTAGAGGGCATTAAAATTTACCTGTTGTATGATCTGAGACCAATATTTTTTAGTTTTATATTGCTTTATTGGTTTTTATAGCCAAAACAGTGTTGTCATTTTTTCCTCATGGTGCAAAGGCATTTAGTAAAATAAAAAGAATATGTAATCTGTCTTCTGAAGAATTTTATTTCTAAGTTAGTGACTATAGAATAATTATACATTTAAAACAACTGAAACTGATGGTCTTTCAGTCTTTTCAACAGATCTTTTGTATCTGGAAATCAATATGTGATACACTGTGGAAATTATGTAGACTGTTTATGGACTTTTTTTTTTTTCTAATTTGCATCAACTTGTGGCTGTTTAAGCTAAATTAAGTTAGTCATTGTGACAGATACTTTCTGTTACATTTTTACTCGAAAAGGAAAAAAAGCCTAGTTGTTGTACTTGGTATATCCAGAGGCAGATAGACAGACCACTTCTTATATAGCCTATCTGCAAAAAACTTGACCATTTTCCATTTTTCCCTTTGAAGAAACTACTTTACAGTCCCATAGTGTACACTGAGATCAGTTTCCTCATATTTAGTCTCCTTTTCCCTAATGAACTGAAATGAAAATGAATTTTGTTTCTTGTAGTATCATTGTAGTCCTTAATCTATTTGAAGACAGTAATTGTAAAACTTTCCAATATTTACTTAGAAAACCCAATAAACTTACGTTGCCACAGTTCCTAACTTGCTGTGCCATTCCATTTCCAAGTCACTAATAAATAGTGCTCATTTCAATAGCAGCCCCAGGAGCATTCAGTCTTACATTTCCTTCATTTTGAGGGGCAGTCATTTGCCATTAGTCATTGTTTTCTATCACTTAACAATTTTTGAATCCATTCCAGGACTCTGTCCCTTGCCCCACAGTTATTTATTTTCTTTAATAGTCTGTAATGGAGGGAATGTAGGGAAAGCTCATTGAAGAAAACTCATGGCAGTTAAGTACCTTGGGTCGTTTAAGCTACTGTTCCAGCAACTGTTTGAAAAAGAGCTCAGGATCCTTCTCCGTGCTTTTTGTTGCTTTTGTCATTGAGGTCATTCTGAAAGGAACTCCCAGCTGTACTGTGTGCCACAAATCTTAACCTCAGGTTTCGTAGCTCACTCCTGGTGTGCTTATTTGCCCTTGGGCTAGTGGCCAGCGTGTGCTCCAACCCGTGCCAGCGGGCGGCCCTGTTCGGGCCCCCGGGTCCTCCCCAGCCCGGTCCGGCCGAGCTGCGGCGGGGCCCCTGGCGCTGTCCGTGGTGCTGAACCGCCGCGCTCTACCGGCAAGCCCGTTAGCGGCGTGTCCCGAACAGCTGCGTGCGGTCTGCGGCCGCGCCTGGAGCCCTGCGGCCCTGCTGAACCTCCCCGGCAGCCTGGCTGGGGAGGAGGAGCACGCACCGTTAGTAGGCAGACTGGCAGAAAGGTGGATTAATAGCAGAGCGCTACTTGAAGATCAGCAAACGTGCCCATTGGCAGCAATGAGGTCACAGATGAGGTGAGGTTGAGATGAGGGCTGCTGCCAGATGGTTGGTCATGGAAGTAGTCACTTGTGGGAATGCAAATACTGAGTATAGAATAATTCTGCCTTAGATCAGATTCTGACTCTAAGAAAGTCGAGTTATTAATTTTAAAAACATGGCACTAGATTTATTAAAATACAAATCAACTTGATAAATGTCTTTCAAAATGCAGATGAACTGATTATTTGCTGATGTTTTTCTTTGTAAAACTCCAGCATCATTGCTGTCTTATCTTTGAATCAGCCTTACTGCCAAAACTGATGGCTGGAACAATAGAGATCACTCTGGAGCAGGAACTTCTCTCAGAATCCACATCTTATCACAGCTTTAACTGGCAAAGACTGCTATTCATACTGTCACTCACTGGTGCTACATAATGGATGGTGACTGCCTTGCACACCATAGATAACTCACCAGATTAGGAGCTGGATTTAATTCCACACACTCATGTGACCCCCAAACCACCCAATCTCCCCAAACAAAACAAAACAATGAAAAAAAAAAGCAACAACAGTAGAAGATAAATCATTGATTATTTAGGATGTCTGAATGTGTGACTTCCTTTTTCACATCAGTTATTGTTGAGAATGTTGGCATACCCACTATTGATTAAGGCTGTTAAAATACTGTTTCTCCATAAAAATTATGACAATGTAATCTTATCTGTAGTTTTCCCACAGGCATGTAAAACACAAAACCACAATCTGTGTGCATTTGCAGTGATTATTTTTTATTAACATGAAATAATTATTCCTGATTTTACTTCCTTTGTATGTATGAAACATGCTATAAATTAACAAAATAACATGTATGTATTCACTGCAAAGGGTGCATTTAATGGTTTATGATTTTTCATGAGTAAACCTGTAGAAATAGTCTGAAGGTGGTGTTAACATTACACCGTGCTTTATAGGATACTGTCAGGGAAAGTTATACTGACAATACTAGCTGCCATTCAATCACCATCATAATTTTCTGAATTGTTGCTGCTTAACTGATGAAATATATGATTAAAGTGAATAGCAGGCTCTTTTTCTTGTTTATACCTTTAAATAAATAATAAATCATACTCTCTTTGACTTTTTGTGTGTGTGTGTGTTTATAAAAGGATTGAAACAATGTAGTATACTTAAGGAGAGGAAGTTGTTCAATATGTGATTCAGAGCTTCCCTTCTGAGTCATTGGAATTTTTTTTAACTTTTTTTTAGTTTTTTCATCAGGAACTAAATTGCAAAAGAGCTCCAGGGACACTGTTTTCTAAGATCAGAGAGACAAAAATCTTCCTATGCCTTTTTCTAGTCCTGGGAATTAAAGTGTGGACTGAGAGAGGCTGCATGTAGCTCTCCTTCCAGCTGAGTAAAAGAAGAGGGGCTGTTGTGATACACAGCCCTTATCCCCTGCACCTGCCACAACCTACCAGCTACTGGAAGAAAAGGGAAATACACTGCAGTCTCTCTTTAGTTGCAGTAAATGACTTCCTTCCTCTGTCACAGTAATGGAAAGAATTCTGTATTTCAAGCACAGTTCCTTCCTAGGACTCATTCTGGAGTGATGCTATGGACTGCTTATTGTGTGTCTTGAGTAAAAGAGGCTTATGTACTTGATTAGTACAGACATAGGACCTGCTTCATCCAGCAATAAAAATTGTGTATATGGACATCATCTAACTAAAGGCTTCATATGTGTAAAAGTGATCAATTTTTTTTTTTTTAAATTTTTTTTTTTCCAAATGGTGAATGTGTATTTCAGGTATATGTTTGCTCCCCATTGATATTGTCAAGTAAGTAATTCCTCCACAGATAAATAATACAAGTTAATTTTGTTTTTTCTTCTCTGTGTTCAGTTTAACCTGTTAATCAGTGTTGAATTTCACTTATACAGTGGTATCCTGCTTGGTCAGAATTCTATGGGACTATTTCTATACACATATATTTGTTTTCTGGTTTGTTTTTTTGTTTGTTTTGGTTTTTGTTTGTTTGTTTGTTTTGTGGGTTTTGTTCGTTTTGGTTTGGTTGGGTTTTTGTTTGTTTGCTTTTTTGTTTGTTTTTTTGGTTAGTTGGTTAGGTTTGGGGTTTTTTTCCCCTGATAAACGCACGTTTTGTCTACAGGAGTTTAAAAGAAATTGCATTTGCAGTTAGGTCCAGTGTCTCTCACCCATGGGAGAACAAACCATAGCCTTTCCCAGGAGTTACACTGAAGCCTCTTGGGAGGAGGATGGCTGCAGCTCATCCTTTCTTTGCTAAAAAACAAGGAAGTGTTTTCTTTGTATGCTACTTTAGGCAGCCATGGCTTCCCCTCAGCTCCTCTGTTTCTTTGAGAAAGGTAGATGGAATTCTGTTTTCTGTTTCAGGCTGCTTGAACTACTAAGTCCTAATGTTATAGCTTTTTTTTTTTTTTTTTTTTCCAAAATATCACATCATAATATTTCCACAAAACTATCCCAATCAGAAACACTAGGCCATGATTGGCTCTCCCCTGTTGTTTCCTTAGGGTCGTAGTGGCTTAGAGACAGGGTTGTGGTGGTACAGGACTTTTTTGTCAAAGAGGATAGTATGGTCATAAACTTGCCATAACCTCACAGTTTCTACCTTCTTTTCTTTTTGAGACCTGTGTGTAACAATGTATGCAGTACAAGATGGGTGAAATCTGACCGATTTATACTGGATGGTAGCATACCCTTTACCCTTGAAAGCCTACGGTTTGTTCTAGGAGGCATTCTAAGTGTCTTTAAGGCTATCATACACTGCTGAAGGCAGCAAAATAGTTAGAGTAATAACATAAATTGACAGTCATGGGGGAGGTGACGAGAGTGCTTTGGTAATGACCTGCAACAACTTCTTGCTCTTTGGCATGTCTGACTTGAGAAGGACTGCCTTCCTCCTCATTATCAATACTGGATAAAATATCCTCATTGCTTCACAGCAGCCTTCTCAAGTTGGGAGTGCTGAAGATCAAGTAGTCTGGGTGTGTTGTGCTGGAGCATGCAATCAGTATGCAGAGCTCAGTGAACCTTTTAATAGTAAATGGCATATTCGTTTTCACCTTTGTAATAAAGGTCTGTCTTCTACTGCTCTTTAATTCATTGGGCTTTTTTTGAGGAGTTCTTTGGGCTTCTCTGACACTTCTAAACCCCCTAATAAATCTCTTTATACTGAGAATTCATTCTTCCCAATGGTGGTAGCGTAGTGAGTTGCGCAGTGCACCCACTAATTGTTCCAGGTGATTCTAGACTAGATAAATTTTTTTTATATTAAGAATTTTTTTTTAAATGTCATTGTCAGTCAAAAATGTATTTGCCTTTTTTTTTTTTCCTGTTTTGAAAACAGTGGGAGGTTGTTACTATGCAAACAGGAAAAAAAAAATCCTTGTTAAATGTGAGTGGATGTGTTTTTCAAATTGTGACTATGTTTGATGTAAAAGTATTTAGATGCATTTCTGTCTCTGCCCTTAATGTGATCAGCAAATGAAGGGGAGGAAAAAAAAAACCCCAAACCCTTCCAGATATTAAAATCCTTTCAAGCATTCTTTATTTTTATGCAAACTAAAATTGTAATAAGATGAGTTTACAATGTCATTAAAAATCATCTACTGGAGAGAAGGTAAAACAACTCAGAGAGAATTAAAAGAAACGGGCTATTCAACTGGGAACCTTGCAGTCAACTGACCATATTTGTAAGTATCAGGTATTACTTTTTGAAAGAAATACTTTTATTCTAAGCTTCTTCTAAAAGGCTGTTAGGCACCTGTGTGTATATATATATAAACATACATACACACCAAGAATAGTTGCCCTAGGTTCTTTCTTGCTTTGAAGATGCGAGTTGCATTAAAATAAAAATTCCATTTGGGTTATTATCTCTGCAGCTGTCTGTTCAGACCACGGGGTTGGCCTGAGAATATTCTCATTACATGTACTGAAGCTGTTAGTCAGTGATTGATGCTATATTAATTCACAGCACAGACGCTTTGCCTTTGTTACCGAACATTAGACAAATTAGTTCTTACAAATTCACATCCCACCCCCACTGCATCCATGCTCGCCACTCTGGCTGGTTGGTATTGCTAATAACCTTCATACAGACTGAACTAAAGCATTAGGAAGGAGGAGTTTGCTAACGGAAGAGGCAGAAAACAGGCAGCAGCCACTGGGGTCTAGTCATTTGCCGGCACATCTCAGCACAGTAATGACAAATTATCTTTTCATTGTCAGACCTCCCAAATTAATTTTCCCTCCCACTTTTCATGAGGCCACATTCATCACGTAGATTGTGTTAAACGTACTTTTGACAGGACAGAGAAAGATGAGTCGTAAAATAATTTGATTCTAGTAGCTTCTTATCTGGGGAAGTAAACCAGTGGGATGATACCTATAAAGGTAAATATTTCTGTCGATGTTCCTGAGATAAATCTGCATTAGGAATTTTCACATCTGAGCATAGACTGGAACATGAGTGAGACAGTAGTGGAAGGGAGGGCACATGAACATCTTTAGCTGTTCATGCTGACCTGGGAGTTAAGCCCTGCTTTCTATAGAGGGCATGGCAACTGAAATAGATTGTGTACAATTTATGATTCTAATATTATGTAGAGAATAAAATTGCCGTATTTTTATTATCTTCTTTGAAGTTAATTAGTCAGATATGGCTTTCAAGTATGCTTTTATAACTCCTCATTAAGATTTTGCTGTACACTGTCTCTTTTTGGCCATTTAGAAAGATGTAGAAAATTATGTTGTATGGAGGATAACCAAGAGATTTGTCAAGGTCAGGACTAGCACTAGAGAACAAGGAGGCAAGGGAATCCCAGGACAATCTAGTTGTCTGCAATATTCTGCTTATGGCTGCATTAAGTCACATTGAGCGTAAAAGCAGAGTGTTTAGTGCTTAGAGTGTGATTGGAGTTGATGTAAAGAATCTTGTGCAGCAAAACACAGAATGTATGCTTACCTCAAAATTGTCTGTAACATTTTGTGTCCAGTTCTGGGCTCCCTGGTTCAAAGAAGGACAGGAAACTGCTGGAGATGGTGCACCAAAGGACAACAAAGATTATTAGGGGAGTAGAAAATCTCTCTTATGAGGAAAGGCTGAGAGAGTTGTGTCTTTTTAGTCTGGAGAAGACAGAGGGGGGATCTTATAAATGCTTGTAAATTCTTGAAGGGTGGGTATTAGGAGGATGGGGCCAGTCTTTTTTTCCATTGGCATCCAGTAGCAGGACAAGAAGTAATGGGCACAAACTTGAACAAAGGAAATCCCATCTAGACATGAGGAGAAACTTCTTCACTTTAAAGGTTTTGAAGCACTGGAATGGACTGCCCAGAGAGGTGGAGACATTCAGAACCCATCTGGACATGTTCCTGTGTGACCTTCTCTAGGTGAACCTGCCTTGTCAGGGGGGTTGAACTAGATGCCCAGTCCCCTAGCATTCTGTGAATCTGTGATTTTCAGTATATTATTGTTCCTCTGTATTTTTCTATTAACATTCATTAAAGTTATTTTAAACAAACACAAGCAAACTGTAGCTGTCTGGCCACAGATCGTATTCAGCACAAGGTGCCTTACTGGTAGCCTAAGTTCTGCACAGGTCTAAGACTGCTTGGCCTATTTACATCCCTACCAGCACTGTCTTGTTAAAGACATCCAAAATGTCTTCCATAATGTGCTTGTCTTTCATTGGCACATCCTTGATGCACATGGTCCAAACATCAGTGAACATTTTTCAATTGGCTTCCTTACCTGTTGCTGACATCCTGTGTCAGCATCCAGCAGCTGGAATCCTGCTGCTCATTTTCACTACGATCTGATGCTGATTGTGTATGAGCCACACAGAGCTTCAGGTATGGTGCATATGTGAATCAAATATACAGATGCACGTTTCTTTGAGGAAATATGCTTAGAAAAAAAAAAAATCTTTGAACTTTTAATGTTGTAGAAGTAGCTTCTAATTTTTGTTCAGGTACATCTGGAAGGATTCTATTTGTTGTGAAGATCATTATATTTAATGCATCATTTAAAACGTATGCATATTAAAAACCTACTTACAATAGATATCAAACCCATTTTTTGTTCTATTTTCCATCAAAGTTACAGGAAAAAAATCGGTGATATTGTCATAGACCAACAAATATTTTAGCATTATTTCTGTATTGCATTATTATTTTGCTCGTGACAACTAGATCATACCACATTAGTGAATGCAAAAACATATGTTTACCTTTATGCTTAGCCACAGTATTAAACAAATAAGGCTGTGAAGCCAAGGAAATGAAAATGAAAAGAGCTTTCAGGCAAAATTAATAAAAGGGTGGCAAAGCAGAATTAGAGTGAGTTGTTCACTTACTTTAAAGGTCATTGTCCAGCTTCTTGCCAGAAAAGATATAGGGCAGAAGCGATCACTACAAAACTTGTCTGTTTTACTTTTCATTTACT
>JANIJG010018262.1:0-38958 GCA_024611175.1 Megaceryle torquata | reverse complement strand
AAAAAAAAAAGAAAAAAAAAAACAACAAAAAAAACCACACAACAAAAAAAACCACACACACAAAAAAAAACCACAACCCACCCCCCCCAAAAAAAAAAACCCAAACAAATAAAAAGGTTTAATATATTGCTGAGAAACAGATGATGATGTAATATTTTTTAAAATGGATTGTTTGTTTTGTTTGAAGAGCAGGGCAGTAGCCAATGCTAAATGATCTAAGTAATATTGTAATACTGTATTTCTTTGCGAGAAAAGGCTTTTTTGATCTTGAAAATGATAGACATTTGTAGAATATGGAGACTAACTCCTAGGAGTTGCTTTACTCTTTCAGGTGACTGAAGTCACTGAAATTCACTAATTTTCTCTGAGAGAACAGTTGATTGGAAAATTCCTGTAAATAGCTCAGTGTTGTATAGTGACGCTTACATGTTTTGTAGCCTTGGCATTAAGGACACAACCTGAAAAGTTGATCTTTTTTCTTAAGTGACTCTTTGGGCCATGGTCACTGGGCATAACTGACTGAGTGTCTGTGTACAAGTTAGCTAGAGCTGAGATGGTGTAGACCATTTAAAGAAAACCACTTTTTCCTTTGGTCTCTTTCTTTCCTTAGTGTTACAGACAGGGTCTCTTTTTGTGTTCCTTACTGCTGCCACAACCAGCATGATTGTATAGAGCTCATTTGCTGTAGAACACTTACATACCAAGAGTTACATTAAAGCTGAATGCACAAATGAACATGTCATAATTTTTGTTACAATAAATATGAAATTTACACCTGATGTCTGCTTTTATGTCTGAAAAGCTGAGTGGCAGCTTCCAAACAGTAGCTTACTGTGGTTCGTTATTGTGCTGCTCAGTTTAAACCAAGAAGTGTTAACTTTTCCAACTCAATCACGTGTTTATACTAACTGCAGAAGCTCACGTGTAATTTTAGAATTTAAAGGCCATGCAAAATGGCCTTTAAAAGACACAAAACAGCTGTGAGGAATTGACATGTATGGTTGGTTTTGTTTTGGTTGGTTGGTTGGTTTTTCCCCCCTCTTCTTTCTCAGTACTAATTCAGTACTATTGATTTGCCAGAGTCTTAGTGATGGCAGAAGACTGAAGAGGAGTAGCGCTCTGTCTCTATCCTACTGGGACCAAGTAACTGAAGATAGAAATGATGAAGGGATAATGTGGGCTAAGAAAGGAAGAAATAAAACATTGGATATGGAGAGAAGAGGGAAAATATAAGGAGAAAGTGTAAAAGTGAACTCAAAGCTACCTACATAAACTCAGATTTCCTTAAATGTTTTGAATGAACATGACTTTAATGGCAGTTGGTAGCAAAGGGGCATTTTTTTGTGATTCCCATGGGAAGGGAGCAACATTCTTATTTGCCTCCAACCAACTGCCCCATTTTAATCCACACTCTTAAAGAAGCTAGATTAGTATGTGATCATGACAGTGTCTTGCTCTTGCTTGACATTTGGTCTGTATTGTGGAGAGGACTGTGTTAACAGGCTCCTGTCCTTACTCTGTTCTGGGGTGAAATAGCCAATTTAGGGCAGGCTCGCTGTTAAGAGATTTTAAGTTTCTTTTCCTTAAATAATGATGACAGAGAAGCAAACATGAAAGTACCTGTTTTGGTAGGTGTTTATAGCACTGTCTACTGCAGATATAGAAGATTGTCCTTTATTGTAATTTGAGCATCAAAATCTCTTTCTTAAAAAAACCTCATTAAATGACGGTTTTAAACAAACAAACAAAAAGTTTGTTTTATTGGCTAGTAACTCTTAGATATTCCTCAGTAAACAATTTGTATATTTCATATTTTGTTGAATGATACATCTCTCTTGGCATCCTCGGACAGTGTTATCTTTTTCTCTTCTGTTCAGGTGTTGCTTGAGGCTGAAGGTAGCAAGGACACTACCACAGCCTAGAAAAGTGATTACAGTTTATTTCATGAGCAAGCTGGAAAATTCTCTATACCTTAAGAAAAATGGCAGTACTGTTCACTGCTAGTGGAGTAACCTTACTGCTCTATGGGCATTCTGTAAGGTGCCTCTGCTGTGCTGCGCATGTGGTACTCCAGAGAGAGGAGCAGATGTCAGAGTAAGGATGGAAGGGGAACCATTTCATGTGAGCTAAACTTCAGCCTCACACTGAGAATTGATGCTCCTTTCTGTGCCCTTTTCTTGTGTGAGTCAGAGTATATGCACACAGGCTTCATGGACTTCCCTTCATGTGAAGGACAAACTTAAGAACTTGCCAGCCCCTGTGGCATTAGCAGCTTACAGGCAACAATGTTATTTCTCTCCTTACGCCCTTACCTTCAATCATAGATGGTCAAAACTGATATCCCACCAATGCCTGCCAGTTCTGTAACACTAATAGCAGCATTCTGGAGTCAGGGCTTCTGTAGCAGCAAAGTGACAGGATTTTGGTTGAGAAGCTGTACCTCTGGATTTCTGGTCTGCCTGAAGACATCTGTGGTAGTAGCCTGTCTCAAGTCATAATGCATTCATAGGAGTAACTTCATCCCTCTAATGGGCTTCCTGTAACATGCTGAACTAGACCAGTATGTTGGATGTCTGGGAGCATCTTTGGAAAGTTTAGCATTTATTTTTAAACAAGGGCAAAGGGTATTTTGTTCTGGCTTTAATCTAGGACTTGGAAAACAAAGTACAGTTTTTGCAGTTCATGACTTTTCTAGAGATTGCTGCCCTCTTTCACAAAGGGAGTTAGTATGTTCTTATGAGGACTGAAGCTAAGTCATTGATTTCAGCTAGGTGCATTGCTGTTGTAGCTGATTTTATGATTATGTGCACAGTCTATTTTACAGAGTTTTGAATACTGGGAACTATCTGACTTGAGAAGTTAATGTGTTTGCAGAACTTGACAGATGTAGCAGGGGCAAAGGCTGGGGGCTAAAAAGGGAGGCGGCTTTCAGCTGGGGAAAACATAGACCCATGTTACCTTTATGATCAAACATTTCACATCCTTTGAAACTTGCTGATAGCTGTTTCTAAGACAAGCAGAAATGGATCAACATGGGGAGGCAGACGACTGGTGGCAGAAAAATGAACATGTTTACATTCTCTCCTGCAAGATAACTTTAAATAGGAAACTGTGATGGCATTGAGAAGTAATTGAGTTGCTTATGTGCTTGTATATGCAAGGGGGTTTTTTTGTGGCATAAAAGCTTTTTTCTTGCTTTCTGACATAATGCTTTAACATAATGCATTTTGTTGTGCATGAATAACTTCTTGGTGTTCTACTTGTGCATTCAGCATGTGGCACTGCCATCTTCTTGCCATGGTGGCATTGCTTTTCTCTGGCTTACTGCTTTTGGAATGCACCAGCTTTGTTTGTGCAGGTTATCTCCTCACTACTAGAGTATGTGCTGTTACTGTATTGCCCTGTGTGTTATCTTTTAAGTAGTTGCTTTGTAGCAATCTCTGCTTGATCACTTACCATCGTGCTTACAACTCATTGTCCTAGTTTCAGCTGGGATAGAGTTAATTTTTCTTCTTAGTAGCTGGAATAGTGCTATGTTTTGGGTTCAGTATGGGAATTGATGTGAGAGGAATGTTGATCACATATACTGATGGTTTTAGTTGCTAAGAAATCAGGAACTTTTCAACTTGCCATGTCTTGCTAGTGTGCAGGTGCACAAGAAGCTGAGAGGGAGCATAGCCAAAGCAATGGACCAAAACTGGCCAGTGGAATATTCTGTATCATACAACATCATGGTCAGTATATAAATGCGGGTGTGCCAGGAAGCTAATGCTCTTCCAGGACTGCAGTTTTGGGATTTTCTCTCCTCTGGGATCACTAGCCCAGAATGGGCTGGGCATTGGTCAGCAGGTAGTAAACAACTGCATTGTGCATCACTTATATATTCTGTTATTACCATATTATTATTACAATTATTTTACTTAAAATATTAAATTGTTTTTATCTCAACTTACTAGTCTCTTTACTTTTACCCCTTAATTCTCTCCCCACCCCCAGGGGTGTGGGGAGGGTGAGTGAGCAGTTGTGTGGAGTTTGGTTGCCAGACAGGTTCAAATGACAGCACTCGTATGAGTAATTTTCTAGCAAATTGTTCATATTTATTAAGTATAACTTTGCTGCTTTGGAAGCAGATCCACATAGAGGTGGGTGTTAATGAAGTGTCACACCTTTGGAGGGAATTTCTGCATCTCTGCCCTAGTCATGGATGGTATCTTTCGTGTACAACCTTGCAGATTGGGGCACACAAATGTTCGCTTGAGTGGCCTGGTTGGATAACCTAGTGAACAGTTTACTGAGCTGGGGTGCAGAAGGGCTTGAATTGATTCAAGAAGAGCAGTAGGATTCCAGAGAGTAAACGTGACAGTAACTATAGCCTGCTCATCCTGATTTCCCTGGACAATGCCTGCCATCAATGAAGAAATGAGTTTTTGTAAGAGATGGCACTTAATGTGAGCAGTTCTCAGCAGTGCAGTAGGGTCCGGTCCCTCCGAGCTTTGGCAGCAAGGGAAGATGCATGGTGTGAAGTTGGTAAAAATATATTTCAGGCTCAGCTGTAACCAGGATGTCTTGGTATTTTCAATTACTCTTGTTTACCTTTTTCTGTTAACCTGCTTTACTGTCCTGCTTTGTTAATTCATTTCACTTGCATCAGGGCCAACTTATTGCGGTATTGTTGGATTGATTTGTTTCTTAACAATTGAATTGTTACCTACATGCTTGTGCTGCTTGCTGTGAGGATTTCATGGAATGCTGCATGAGCCAATTCGTTCCTCCTGATTGCTTGCATTTTGGCAAGAGGTACACTGTATCCTATGCTGATGCTGTAAGTGTTCAGATGCCCTGCATGAAAGGACTACTGCTTCTATAGAAGAGGAAAGTTAAAATTATAGAATGGTTTGGGACAGAAGTGACCTATAAAGGTCAGCTAATCCAACACCCTGGCAGTGAGCAGGGATTTTTTGTTGTTTTGTTTGGTTGTTGGGTTTTGTTTTTGTTTTTATTAAAAAAAAAAAACAAAAAACAGTACTGATGGAGATGATTAGCCTATAGAAAAAGTTTCTCCTTTGTTAGAAAGGCTGCATCTGCTCCTCTAGACAAACTGCACCTCCATACTGCTTCCACTATAGCAGGGCAAAATTCACCATGTCTCTTCTATGCTACATTTATTTAAAAGCCTTATGAAGTAGTAGGCTTTATAAATAGTATAAAGAGAGAGAAACCGCAGGGCTTCAAAAGGCCAAAGCATTCACTTTGTCCCTACAAAGCGTTCTCATGGTCCATATAAAATCACAGACCGCACTTTAAAGAGAAGACATCAAGTCAAATCTTACCTGTGCCTGGAGTACGCATGCCACTGTATATATAGGATTTGCAAATACATCATGTTTCTAGAATAGCTTCCATGACACAACAGTGGATAGTTGTTTTTTCTCTTAAGATACCCACAGTTTCTGTCACTGCTGCATGACAAGTTCCAAGCAAGGTTAATTAGCAGCTGACTGGTCTCCTGGCTGAAGGAAATACACTTATACATACTCTGTAATTCTCAGTTGCACTTAGTGAGAACTTGCATGCAATGCTTCAAAGAACTGTTTAAAAGTAACTCTGGACCTGAGGGTGGACCTTTGGAGCAGGAATTCCCTTAACTCCAGCACTGGGGATCACTGGCATTTACTGTAGGAGTCTGTCCTGGGTTTGTCTTCTGCTAGCAGGGTACAGCTGTTCTTGAGACAGGCTCTGCAGAAGAGTCCCCGCAGGCTGTCTCCCCTGCCCTGGCTGGGTGGGCACACTCAAATTCATCTGCTACCTGAGAACAAGTAAAAGCCTTCACAGCCATTTCAGTCAAAAAGTGGGGGTGAAAGAAGCCTAAATATTTCATAGGATAACAGCAGCCACAAGGCAGAGTTAGTATACCATTTATCTAGAACATCAGTGGGGGAGAAAGTTCCTTATTTGTTGCAAGTCCTTCAGCATAAATGATTGGTCCCTACTTTTCCACATTTTTATATATATATTTCCATTCCTGTTGAGTTCAACAGTTCATCCCTTAGATCATCTTTTCTCAGGCTGACAAACTGGGTTCACCTGTGGTTGACTCGAGTATTTCATCTTGCCTTTTAGCTCCCACAATGAGATAAGCTTGCCATCTAGGTTTTTAACTGAGGCAGGATCTGAATGGCTCAGACATTAACTCTTTGCATATTTTCTTAATATTGTAAGCCAAAGGGAGACAATCTGCAAGAGTTCGTCAGGAGCATGACAGCACTGTGGCAGTATGGAAGCTGTCATGTAATAACTGCAACATGAGGGAGACCTGGGACAGGCAGGACTAGTCTGCTCCTTGGCAGGGAGACCCAGGAGTAGATGAGCTCCTGAGGCTTACTGCTGTGAGAACCAGAAAGTCTGTTTTCCAAACAAAGCATGGTTTCCTGTACCTTAGGCTCTGGGGAGAGGATGAAATCAGCAGTACCAAGGTGGGAAGTACCGCCTGCTGGTGGATGAGGTTTAGCTGGTTTTTACTGTCCTGTCTCCCATTAAGGTCTCAATTCCAGCATCCTGTTGCTTGTCACAGCCCATCACCTGTTAATATGTTTTCATCTGAGCTTGTTCTTCTGTGTTACTTGTAAATATATAAGCAACAGTCAAAAAAGGGACCTCTTACCCTTTGGGGTAAAACGTCTTTGGAGGCCTGTGTTTAGGGTATGTAGGTAACTTAGGGGTCCCCAGGGCCAGCAGTGGGCAAGGATGGGGTTGTGGAGACCTTTGGAAGCCCCTGGTGTCAGCTGGGCTGAAATCCTCCAGTGAGAATCTGGGCACTAGATGTGATGCTCTGAGCACAACAGGTTCTTCTCCCCAGTCAGATTAAGTACAGCTGCACTAAGAGACGTGTATTTTAACAGTAAAATTGTCAGTATTAACTCACAGAACAGATGGACTTGCTTTGATAATTAAATGTATGCTGTTGAATGCTTTAAAGCAAACTGGGATGCAGTTTATTTTTATTCCAGAAAGGAATGCTGCTATAGCAGAAGTATATGACTTGGTGACTTGTGAATAAGATGCTTTTTCATCATAATCCCTCTGAAGGAGAGAAGCACCAGCATTTTGTAATAATACTACTAATAATAAAAAAGATTAAATATATATATATATATCTTGCAGTAGGTGGATTTGCAGTTAGCTTTTGCCTTGGTCCTGAAAAAACATAATATATAAGTAGAATTACAGAATATATAGTGACATAATATACTCAGTATAGTGTACAGAATATATAGTGCTCTGATCAAATGTATTTAAGATTGGATGGCAAGAGAGAGCAATAACTATTGTGTCTTTTGAAGTGCCCAAAGCTGTCCTGAAAACAGCAAAACTCCCTGAGCCCTATTGACAAGTTACCAGCAGTAGGGTCATTTAATGAGGGCTAAAGAAATTATCCCATTTTTTCATTTCTGTTGGGCAAAATTTGACCACAGGGCTATTCAGAGTCAACTCAGGTACCAGCAAAGTCTTTCCCTGGCTTTTTTTGTGTGCCTTGAAATTACAAATTAATTGAGACCATGAGAAAATGTGTCCACAATCCACCCGGTCTCCTGGTCCCTCTTCAGAAATAGTGATGTGTGGGGAGGGGATCTTCAGCAAGTGACCTTCCCTTCTCCTAGTGATCTGTGGCTTGCACTTGTTTGAACCAGAATCAATCTCCTTGTGAAGCAGATAAGAAATGGCCTCCGGGCCTCCTGAGTTTTTCTGATTAGGATCCGAGCCTTTGTATTTGGGGTAGAAGGCGGCATCTTATGGCTGGGTCTGTTGATTGAAAACTGCAAGGTCTCCCCCTAGTGTTCTGGCAGGACAGGACCAGAACTGCTGCTGCTGCTGCATCCGTGTAGGAAGCCAGGGAAACAAGCGGATCTTTAACACCCTTGTGTACAACACCGTGTGCCATTATGCAAGAACACTGGTGGTCCGGATAAAAAACCTTTCTTCAGATGAACAAACGGCAGCAAAGCAACAACACCGATATAACAGGTAGCTGCTTTGTAGAGGCCAAGGACTCTCGTACACTGAAGCCTACTCAGAAGTGACTGCTTCAAGTGTAAACAAGGATATGAGGAGCTGAAGGAGCCAGAGAAGCTACATCTGTCACTGCTTAGTAGAGCATCTGCAATGCTGCCAGGTAAGAAATTATCTTAGTGAGTTCTTATGTAGTCTTAGGAAACAGGCAATGAGATCTTAGAGTGTGCATTATTTATTTGGACCAATAATTTGCTTAATCTTCACCATCAGAGCTGATCAACAACCGTGTAAAAATCTGAATCTCCTTTAAGTTGCTCAGGGACACAGGGCCATCTTGTTGGGGAGTTACATTTGCAATATGAAGGAAGGAAAGCACCCTTTTTACTGTTTGCACTGTGGACTAAGAATGGTAGCTAACCTCCTCTCTCAGAAGGTCTTAAATTCATTAATTTTCTGTCACCAGCTCTTTCAGTGTCCCATGGCTTCCATCATTGTGCTGAGAATTGTGCCCTGAAGTACTGATTATTTGGAAGTCACTGCAGTGGATCTTTCCTGCTTCCAGATACAGGCTTCTGTTGTGTGGCCGAGAAGTGGTGGGGGTGTGCATATGATAGTACAGAACTATGCTTACATCTATAAATTTGGGTATGGTGGGAAGCCTATGAACAATCATAGAATTATAGAATGTCCCAGTTGGAAGGGACCTCCAAAGGTCATCTAGTCCAACCTCCCTGCATTAAGCAGGGACATTCTCTGATCAATTTGCTTAGAGCCTCATCAAGCCTAGCCCTGAATGTCTGCAGAGATAAGGCCTCTATTACCTCCCTGGGCAACCTGTTCCAGTGCTCCACCACCCTCATAGCACAGAACTGCTTCCTAATGTCCAATCTAAATATACTCTTCTCTAGTTTAAAACCATTGCCCCTTGTCCTATCACTACATGCCCTCGTAAACAGTCCCTCACCAGCTTTCCTGTAGGCCACCTTCCAGTACTGAAAGGGTGCTATAAGGTCTCCCTAGAGCCTTCTCCAAGCTCAACAACCCCAAGTCCCTCAGCCTGTCCTCATAGAAGAGTTGCTCCACTCCTCCCAGTCATTTTCATGGCCCTCTTCTGGACCTGCTCCATCAGATCTACATCATTCCAGTGTCCAGGGCTCCAGAGCTAGATACAGTACTCCAGGTGAGGTCTCACCAGAGTGGAGGGGCAGAATCACTTCTCTTGATCTGCTGGCCATGCTTATTTTGATGCAGCCCAGAATGCGTTTGGCCTTCTGGGCTGCAAGTGCTATTTGTTGGCTCATGTCCAGCTTTTCATCTACCAGAGCCTCCACGTCCTTTTTTGCAAGGCTGCTCCCTATCACCTCATCTGCCAGCCTGTATTGAAAATGAGGATTGTTCTGACCCAGGTGCAGAACCCTACAGTTGGTTTTGTTAAACCTCAGGAGGTTCACCTGGGCCCACTTCTCTAGCTTGTCCAGGTCCCTCTGGATGACATCCCTTCCCCCTGGTGTATCAACCACACCACTCAGTGTCATCTGGAAACCTGGTGCACTCAATCTCACTGTTTATGTCATTGATGAAGATATTAAACAGTACTGGTCCCAGTACTGACCCCGGAGGGACACCACTTGTCACCAGTCTCCATCTGGACATTGAGCCACTGACCACTACCCTTTGGATGCGACCATCCAGCCAATTCCTTATGCACTGAACAGTCCAACCATATATCTTCAACTTGGAGAGAAGGATGCTGGGGGGGGACCATGTCAAAGGCCTTGCAGAAGCCCAGATAGATGATGTCCATTTGTATTGGGTCTGACAGAGCTGGAGTTCATTTTCCCCATAGCAGCCCTCCCAGTGCTGTGCTTTGCACTGAGAGCTGGAAAGGTGCTGGTAACACACGTGTGTTGCGGCTGCTGCTGAGCAGGGCTCACACAGCATTAAGGCTGTTTTTCTACATTCCCCCTGCAGTGGGATGGGGTGGACAAAATCTTGGGCGGGGACATGACTGGAACAGCTGACCCAAACTGACCAAAGGGATATTCCATACCATATGACATCAGCTGAACTGTAAGAGCTAGGAAAAGGGGGCAGGGGGGAGAGCAGCATTGGCTTGTACTCCAGAGCAGCCACTATGTGTTTGGAGCCCTGCTTCCTGAAAAGGGACAGACATCACATGCTGATGGGAAGTAGAGATTAAATCTTTTGAGTTTTTTTCTGCTTCCGTGCACACCACTGCTTTGTTTCTTCATTGAAGTGCTTTTGTCTTAGCCCATGAGTTTCATCTTATTTTCTTCCTCCTGGTCCATCTGAGAGGAGGAGGGGGGAAGTGGAAGAGTGGCCCAGTGGGCACCTGGTATCCAGCCAAGGTCAAACCACCACAGCCCTTTTTGGCACCCAACATGGGGCATGACACAGGATTTTTACATAAACTGCACTACAGCTTAGTGGTTAAGTGGCAAGCTCCTGTGCAGGTCACAGTTGGTGGCTACACTGCGTACACTGCTTACCTTGCTATTTTGCTAAGCTTAGGAATATGTTAATGCAAACAATAGCTTTGTGCATTACACCCCTGGCACTGATGGTCCTGCTGTGCCAGAGGAGTTACTTTGTAGGAAGGATGAAGGAACTCAGGAACACACTGCCCCATGTAGTGGCGATGTGCTCAGTGCTGGGCTGGGTGCTGTTACTGTGCGGTGGGAGCTATCTTGTAGAGATGACGAGTGACTACATTCTCCCTCTCCCTGCTAGCAACTGATGTGAGTGGATTTATTATGCAGACTCCTGAGGTCCTTGTCCACCCCTGTGTGAGCTGTTCCATATTACTCACTAATGATGGTGGCACATTGTGGGTTGTGTGGAGCCTGGTCTCATCTTGGTGTCAGAGAAGACAGCTTCTGCATGGTCCAACATCAAGATGTGACCTGAGGCAGCCTCTTCCTGGATGGCCGGGTGTGTGGAAGGATTTAGGCAAGTTCCTAGGATGGTTATCACCTCCCATAACCTGGGACTTTACACCAGTACAGGAAAACAACTCTGTCAAATTGACACACCACTAATAGAAGGGTGCCTTGTCTATCCCAGTGAAAACCAGCAGCTTCTGGCACTGTACTGGCGCCTGGCTTGTGCCTTTAGAGCCACAGTTCAGTATTCCCGGAGGACCGTAGCTGAGGTAGGGACCCAAACTGTCTGTGATGACAACCTGGTTGAGAGAGGGACCCAAACAACAAAAATTACAGTAATTTCCCTTATAGTAAAAAAAGAAACAGTGGACCAGGAGAACAACGGGTCTGTACACTCAATTACCAAGGGAGGAGGAAGAATAGGAAAGCCTTAACCAAGAAGCTGGCCCTTCAATGAAGAGTTTGGAGAAGGAAGTAAGAAAAATAGTAGGCAGAAACTACCCAGTCCCTGACCTAGTCAGAACCTTAGGACATGTGGAAGGACTGCGGCCAGCCCGGGGAGCAGATTGCAGCCTGGCAGCTTTGATGCTGGGACAGTTGGGCTGACAGCAACTGGAAGATAAGGAAGCTCAACAGCTGGGCTGCCTTGCTCAAGACTGGGGAATTGAGAGGCGAACAGGAAAAGGGGCAGCAATTTGCAGTCTCCAGAGACTGCTCCTTTCCAGCATGAAGGCAAGGTACCCGTACAAGGAAGGCATTAGAAGTTCTAGACATCTAGGAAAGTGGATTACTGCAGATGAAGGTATCCAGTACCTGAGAGAATTAGCAATGCTGGAAGTCATCTAGAGCTATCTAGATGATGATAGGGACTGCAAAGATCCAGGGGATGTCCTGTGCACACAGGCCATGTAGAGAAAGCTGACCAGAGGTGCCCCAGCATCATATGCTGCCAGCTTGGTGGCGATGTACTACCCAGAAATGGACATGTGAAAGGTCTCTGGTTTGGACACACCAACTGTGGAGGCAGTGACGTGCAGAAAACAGACTCTACAACCTGAAGGTTGTAAAGTAAGTATGTTTATTCAGCGCTGGGCAGCACGGCAGGGTCACCCCACCACAATTGTGTGTGGCCACCATGGCAGCTCATCCTGAATTTATACAACATCACTATTACATAATCATGAGATTTCCCAATACGCCTATACCTATGCATTACCTGTCCTGCTTTGCATTCAAATTAGTTCTGAGAACTCCTTTCCATGAATCCCTCCTTGGTGTGGCTGCGCACTAGCTCCTGGTGGTGGTTGTTGAGGGTCCTGGGGATGAAGACTGGTGACTCTTCTTCATCACCAGGAGTAACCTTTTGTCTTTGCACAGGCATAGTCCCTTCCTGGTTCTTATCTAAACTGCAAGGTTGGTTTTAGCCAGTTCTTCAAGAAATATTCCTGTTTCTTATCAGGCAGTGAACCATCCCTGTTTCTTCTCTCGCCTGCACTATCTACTGCAAATCTACTGGCATAAGCCCTCTATCTTAGTTATTAGCATAAGCCCCCCGCCTATCTCTGTCAGCAGTGTCTTCTTGGCTCCAACATTTTGAAGAAAGTTTTGGTATCTCTTCATCACTACAGGCTAACGCATTGGATATCGGGGACACCTCGAAAACTCAGTTCTCTCCTGCCCCAGTTAGAGAGAAAGGGAACCCCGGGTGCATGCCACAGGGCACACTCGGGTTCCTCCTGCATGACCAGGGGAGGACGTGAAGCGGGATGGTGAACCCACCTTTAAGCTGGAAGCACAGGTACGGGAACTGAGAGGGAAGGCAGCTGGCAAGAAGAGGCCACCCAAGAAGGCTGTCAGTGCAGCCCCTCGCGCTGCGCGGGCCGAGCGTGGCCGCCGGTGTCGCCGCGTGTCCTTTTCCCGCGGCCGCCCCGGCCACATCAGCCTCTCGGCCTCACCCGCGAGAGGTGCCGGCTCCCGCCGGTCTGTTCACTCCCCCCCGGGCTGCCGCTGTTCCGGGAGCATCCTGCCCGCCTCCATCCAGCGCAGCCCCGGAGCTCACCCTTGCCGCTGCCTGGCGCTGGGCGAGCCTCAGCGTTTATGCCTATGCGTATGTATCTATGCATATGCAGTGCACAGAGTGGCTTCACAGGTGATGAAATTCCAACTTTCACTGAACAGCTGTGCAAATTCAAGCCTCCCCCCCCCCCCTTAAAACTCTAAAAGAGGAGGTTCGTCAGTGTCTTGATATCAAGCTTGTTTGTTGTGAATTATGACCATTTTTTGCAATAAAAATTGGTTTGCTGGAAGAAATGGATATGCAAGCCTCATTTTATTAGAGTGACTAAATATTGTGGAACCAAAACAAGGAAATTTTTGCATATTGTCACAATTTGGGGCCATATGGATCATAAACTCCTCTACGCGTATTTCATTCGCAGACTTCAAATGGCATTATCTCATCACAGAGAGGGGAACAAGGAATACACTTAACTTAAATTTAGAAATTGTTCTCGTTACTGAATGTCAGATAAAGGTGAAGCTTTTAAATAGGAGTCTCCCTGATTTACTACCTTTAATGTGCACAGGAAGGGATGTGCAAAGCACATCATTAGTGTGACAGGGTGAAAGGGGCAACATGTTTCTTCTGTTACAATGGAAAGAGGATGAATCTGGCACAGCTCTGATGTCAGAACCTCCATCACCTTTCTCACAGATGATGTAGATTTTAATTGTACTCTAGGCTGATTCACATCGCACCAGCTCCTACGTGACATTGAGATAGATGAAGCCATTTGTTGGCATTATCAGAGCCAGCTGTGTGCTTGGCTGCAGCTACAGTAGGCATTATATCTCATGCATAATCCTCTCATTGAGAGAGGATCACAAGCATCTGAACCATATGGCAAATAATTTTATTATGATCAAAAAAAGGACTCTTGAAGCTAGTTAAACAGAAGAGTCCTTGAAATTCAATCAGAAGAGGTTTTTATTTTCATGTAGCATTATCATCTTAAATTAATTTTTAGGTCTGCCATCATTTGTGAAATCCAGGAATTTTATTTTTCCCCAAAAGTAAGAAATTAATGTTGTAATTACAAGAAACAGCAAGCAGAATTGCATAGCTTGATTTTTTGATGTCTGAAGAGTGCCTCGTAGGTCTTGATGTCTTTTTCACTAATTACACACTTGTATCACTCAGAAGCCCAAATAGGAAGTAGGAAGTGCCTGAAATTAAAAAAGCTGGGGAAGGGGAGCGAATCACACACATTAAGCTGTGGGAGCACTGTGTTGATGACTTAATGTCTTGTTTCCTTAGGGCTGTTACCCTTTCCTAGGGATGAAAACATACAGCCGTAGTAAGAGCCTGTAAGCTATTGTTCTTTACATTAAAAAAAAAAAATAAAATTAAGCCAATGCAAATGGGTGTTCAGAAAGAAGAGAGGCTTTGGTCTCTGTGGAGTTACTGCTGGGCAGCCAAGAGGTAATATGGACATGAGAGTCAACAGTATCCAACCTTTTTAGCCTGGGAAGGAGTGATAGCAGCTCTCAGCAGGATGAAGGTATTGCTCAGGGGCCTGGTCCTGTTTCCTTTTGAGTATACTAGGGAAACATCTTACTGATATCCCTGGCCACCCATAGACATACCAGCCATCATACTGAGAGGCAACCAGTACGTTGCCTGAACAGGTATCAGCTCAGAACAGGGATCTGTGGCTGGTGGAGGATGCTGTGTTAACAGTGAGGCAGTTTCTGCTCTTTCAGAGATCTACAAAGGCAGAAAGCAGTAACAGGAATTGCACCGCATGTGAATAGACTGCTCACCTACTGGAAGAGACATGTGCTATTGAGGACTTGGTCCAGGGGACAGAAGCAGTTTCCATGGGGCATCTGGGAATAATGCACGTGGCCTATCAGCAACTTCCGTACCACAAACTTACAGCACATAAATAAAGGCTCGCCAAAGCCAAATGGCAACAGCTGCCTTGTCTGGAGGGTACCTATTTTATTTGGTACTTTATTGGCAAATAATAAAGCCTTTAATCGGGCTATGGGAGGAATATAGCCATGTAATTTGCAGGACCTTTAATCTTCTAGTGCTGCATGTCTGAAACAGATTGGGGTTGTTATCGCAACCTCGTGAGTTAAGCAGAGGTCCTGGCTGAACTGCTGAGGTACTGTGAAATGTGTGTCTTTATTCTCACATTTAAGAAGTGTTTGTGTGTGTCTTGGGGAAGAAGAGAAACAATGGGAGGAACTCCTGTTTCTCCTGCAGTAAGGTGGTGATTAAAGAATTGGTGGCTTCAGTTACTAAAATGAGAGTCGGTGAAAAATCCCCAGCCCAGCTATCGCTCTGGAGGCTTTCCCTGCAAACTGCCCATCACTCTCAGCAGGATGCGAAACAGAGCTGTGCTCACTGAGCGGGCTAACAGGGAAGGATTGCCTTTGCTGCAGCAGCTGCTGAACTGAGACTTTCTGGATCATGAATGTATGTAAATATGTCCGACTGTTTGCCCTTCACACATCTTTGGCAAGTTTGGAGTAAAAAATATTGCACTGCTCCATTAGTTTCCTTGCCTATTACCACAGCAGATGCAGTTAAGAGCACTGAGATGTGTTTCGAGGCAATCCTTTCTGTCTAAAATATAATTAAAAAATAAAGGCTAGAGGGGGCCCCAGGTAACATCTTGAAATGGATATAAAACAAGCTTTGGCAGCAGGGCATACCACAGTGTCCACTGCAAAAGCACAAGGGTGGGTAGCTCTTCAGTCCATTAAGCAAAGCAGAAAATTTGGCTTCCGCATGTTTGTTCCTTTCTGAACTCTCTCTCCAGCAGAATAATAGCTATTTTGGAGAGTTTGTATGGGTTTCATTGCTGACTGTATCTGCTGTGTGGCTAAAATGGCTGCATTGGGATGCCAAGCTATACCTCACAGGGATTTCACTGGCAATGAAGGTTGTGTATAAATAATGGATGAAGAAGGGTGACAGGACCTGAACACTTGGGGCTTGACAGATTATCTTGTGATGTATTACAATTAGATATGCTTCAGTGTCACTTCATTTATTCAACTAGTAAGGGTGCGTAACTCTTAGATCCATTTGGAGGTAGATTTATTAAGGGCCTTAGTTATGTCCTTTTGAAGTTTGGAATTGATTTTTGAACATCCTTAGCAGCTTTCTAAATCACTTTATTCTTAACAGATATGCGATTTTTAATCTTTTTTTCCTTATCTTTTTTTTTAGTACTTAGAATTTTATTAGCACTTATAATAGACAAGTTTATTTTTAAAAATTTGTCATTTGTTTACTTTGCTCAAGGCAGGTAGTTGCTAGATGAGAGATCACTTTGTCAATTAGCTGCTCAATGGATCAAACTGGCCTTTGGGAAGGAGTCATCTGGGTTGCTTGTACAAGAAGCTGGTAGATAATAAGCCCCAGCCACCTTATACTAAATGGTACTACTTAGAATTGGGACATCTAGTGAGTAGGAAATAAGATTTGCAATAATGTTGTATGCCTTTTTGCTTTTTAAATAGTGGTAACAAAAAATTCTGGCATGGAAAAATGCAGAATAAAATGCTTCAGGAAATGCAACAGCTCAGCTCTGACTTTGTTGCAAAATGAGCCTATCAGATTATTGAGTTAAAGCAGAAAAGTGGTTAGTGTTATGATTGCTATAACTTTCTAACCTACCTGAACGCTTTAACCCTGATTTTATTTCAGATGTGTTTCTATCATAAATGCAGCTGTAGAACAATTTGCCTCAGATACTAGTGGCTTAGGTGTGCTGAGCCTCTCCAGGCTGCTGTAGGCAGGACCTTTTTCTTTGAAGTCATCATTTATAAAACAAACTGTATTTTTGTGCTTTGAGAATTTCTTGGCAAAGTGAGCGGGTGTAGGACAGCAGGTGGCCACAGAACCCAGCAGAAGCTGCAGTTCTTCAGATAATCAACAACGTCCCCCCACCACCTCCCACCCCAGCACGTGCCAACCAACAAACACGTTACTCACTCCATAGCAACCTCCTTGTTCTTCAGATAGAAACTTAACATGGTTTGGAGATAAATTACACTCGTAGCAAAGCTGATCCAAGCCAGCAAGGTTTCAGAGAATTTGCTCATTCTTGTAAAAGCTGATGATAATTGATGGACGACCGGCTTGCAGGACCCTGACAGCCTGGTTGCCTGCCCTTTGCACTCTGCCAGTTCAAGCCTTACAAGTGTGAAATAGCCAATTACTGGAATACCTATTGAAAGTAATAGGCCAATGAGCAAATTGCTACTGTGGGACGCAGTGGTGGTGTAGGTGGAAGAACGCCAAGATAAAGTTCTGCTCTGAACAGCTGCTCCCACCACAACTTGGTAATGCTATTGGATGACCAAGTGATGAGAGAAAGGTATTTCCCCATTGAACTGCAAGTGTCCTGCTTTGTATTGACTTAAAGTTTATGATGCATGATACCGTCTTGTTACCCAGATCCTAATTTGCAGAAATAAATCCTCCTTTTAAAAGGTAGTTAAATAGGTAATAGGGATAGTCACGGCCATAGATTTTGTGCAAAAGCATTAAATACAATTTTTGCTTGGAATGAAAAGTCATACAGTGTGCAGAGTGTTAATACTTGCCAGCCATTTGCTATTGACAGAACAATTTATCTTGATAAAGGACAGTGAAAAATTCCAATCTATTCACTGACATCACATTATCAGCAGTAATATATGACTGCATCTAAATATAAGGTTC
Organism: Megaceryle torquata; assembly: GCA_024611175.1. Taxonomy (NCBI): domain Eukaryota; kingdom Metazoa; phylum Chordata; class Aves; order Coraciiformes; family Cerylidae; genus Megaceryle; species Megaceryle torquata. The sequence continues at coordinate 21,300 of JANIJG010018262.1, read as the reverse complement.
AGATCTGCTACAGCTGAGGGGTTTCTGGTAATTTTCCTGTAAATATATTGTGTACTGGACAATGAAAAAAAGTCGCTTTTACCATGTAATTGGATGACCTATTTTTATGTGAAATTTAAAGTTTTACTGTGTTTAATGGGATAGACCATAATATTTCCTTTTTGGGTAGCCTGTTTCTTTTCATAAGACTTTAGCAATAAAATGGATATTGCTAGGTTTGACAGAGCAGAAATAGCAGACAAAGAAAGATAAAAGCTTAAATCTTAGTCTGGTGAAAAAAAGATTCTGTGACCATAGAAACTTGCCGGGGTGGGGGGGGGGAATCTATCTGAAAATATTGTGAAAATGTCTGCTCTCAGTAGTTTCCTTAATTTAGATAGTATGCCTTCTTTCGGCAAGGATAGGAGTGCTTATTGTTAACTTTTAGGCATGTACTTCTTTGATTTCTTAGCAAAAATATATGATTCATAATTTTAAATTGTATTATGAACCTGACTTATTTAACTCAAAGTATATTAGAAAGAAAAGTGGAAATTAGATTTGGAGGCCCAATTTGAAAAGTGGTTGGCAAATTATTTTATGCAGTCCATGATTCTGTAATCAGAAAGCAACTATTGTATAAAGGTGAGAAGTGTAAATGAAGCCAATGCAGCACTCTGTATAATGCATTTTTTTCAGGTGCCAGCCACTTGTTTGTTGCTGAAAAGAGAAATGACAAATGACACCTCATGGTTTGGTTTGAATCTCTTATTAACAATTGCCAAGTCCATTTTAGATGGAAAGAATAGAAGATTGATTCATTTGATATTAAACAGGGATCAGCCTCAAAAATAAGATTATAATTTCAATCGGGACAAAGTATAAAGAGAAAAGTATGTGCTAAAGACACAGGCATTTTGATCATGATTGCTTTATTACCTTTAAATACATGGTGATTTTATTTTTTCCTCTATACTTAAAACTCTGAAGGGCAAGCTATTATCCATTTGTATTTTTCACACTGTATTTTCTCCTGAGAATATCTGATTGTAAAACCCCTTTGTGTGGTGCTCTGTATGAGGAAGAGCTTCTCTGCTTATCTCCTGAAAAGATAGTAGATAAAACTCACCTTGTGAAGATTTCCACTAGAGGCATTTGTACTGTCCTGAGACTTGGGAAAAAATTACTAGGCATGTGCTAGATAGAGAAATAAAGTTTCAAGTGACTGGAGCTGTGAAAAGGGAAGACCAAATCTGTGTAGTTCATTTCCATTTCGAGGAATAAGTTGGATACGGGAGTTTCTATTAAGTTTTTGTTTGTGGACTCCTCTGCATAGCTAAAGATTTTGTATATGTTAGCAGACTTGGGTTAGTTAGCCCTACCATGGTTCCTGGGGATGAGCAGAAATGTTACTGTTTTCTCCTTCTTCTCTTTCATCAACCTCAGAGGGTCTAATATTTTTCTTTCCAAATACTTAACTGTCCTGGGAGGAGAAATAGTCTGTTGTTATACCCCAAAACATTTGTCTTTCCCCAGTAACTGTGCCTTCTGAGCACTGTTTTACTGAGCAAGGCAGGTATCTCCAAATTAGAGCAATTCTTCTGCCATTCCCTGGTTTGTTAACTCCTCTCTGTTGCTTTCTGACAAGTTGTGAGGAGCAGCAGAGGTATTGTGCTTGCCTAGCTACAGATTCAGTGGCAAATAATAGCTCACATTGGAAGGTTGACTACCTATCCATGAGAGTAGGGCTTGCTGCCACTGAGGGCATGTATTCCTCAGGAACTGATGGCCTGGCTCTCAGGGGAAACCGCTTCCTATTCTTTGGCAAACAGGTAGTTGAAGTGCACTGTAGATTTAATGACCTTTGCTATAAATCCTTCTGCTTTCCATTTGTTATAACTGTGGCAGTTCAGTGTCAGTGGTATGGCATTCAAGTAAGGGAATAAAGGCTAATCTGTATTAGTAGTCCCATTTGGTGTTAAGAGCAGAGAGAGAAGATCTCAAGAATTGTTCCAGCTGTTTGAGGTCTTTTTTTTGGAGGGGGGGGGACTATGACACACCATATAATTAGTTTTATTTTTTTTTACCTTCTTGACACAGGCAAGAAAAAATGGGCTGTGTAACCCTCAAACGATTGTCCAGATACGACAAAGCAGAGGCAGTTCCTTTTTCTCAGTAAAACTCTGTGTCACCCTCAATGAAAAGACATCTATGCCTGTCAGGGAAGGAGTTCTGCTATAAATCTGTCTGAGGAAATCATGAAAAACAGACAAAATGCTGCAACCAATCCTGCAGGGAAAAATAAAAAAAGGCATTTTTGATTTCAGAAGGATGGTGGACACTGAAGCTACTAGACATGGATAAATAAGGAGTATCCTGAGTTGTGCATTTATGTCTCTTTAAAGACTTAATCCTGAAGGAGTATGGGTAGCCCTGTGCTGGTTTCCCTTGCCATATTACAGTATTTTGTCTCTTCCCTTTCTTGGGTTTTTATACAACTCATCCAACTTTGACTTGACTTAATATCACAATAGGTGGAAGGAGATATGTCATCATTGTATCCTTTTTTCTTCACCTTTCACCGGAACTATCCATTTAATTTTGTAACTGTGAAACAGCAGCATTGCAGGCAAGTTCAGGCAGTGCAGTTTAGGAGAACTTCTCAGTAGGTCTTAGTGGCACAACACTGGAGGTGTAAACTGTTTTTTGGAGGTGAATCAGAGTTCTCATTTTTAATGTACAAATTGACCACATGAATATCCTGCTTATTTGGTAGGTTATCCATTGTGAGGGCACGTCTCTCATGCATGTTGCATCTGGACTGTCAGCTTCTCCCCTGCCTTCTGTTAGTGCAGCGCTGCAGTGGCACGTTAACAAGAAGCAACTACTTAGGTGTGAAGAAGTAATATGCTGATGGTTTACTTACAAGCATACTTTAAACTGTGGCACACAGTTGCCTTGTGCTGCTGATGCCTAGTGCATCACGCTTTACAGCAAACAGCATAGGGCAACTTTTCTTTCTGCTGCTGGGAGGCACTTCTTTGGAAGGAAGCTGGGGCAGGGCATTAAGGTGTCTCTCACGGCCAGGCTTACTTGGAGGCTGTGAGCATGGTGGTGGCCATGGGGGAAGTTCCCACACTGGCGCTTCTTCCTGGTCTTGCTGGAGGGTGCTCCTTTGGCACACTGTGTTTTTGAGGAATGTGTCTGTCACTTGTGGCTTGCCCATTGCAGGCACTGTGGACCCTGTTACTGGGCCAGCATCTCTTGATTTCCATCATCCAGTTGTAAGGCTCTAGCATAACCTGTTGGTCAAAGGCTGTTCAGCAAGGAAATGGAGAGAGCAAAAGTGTGTTCAAGATGCTTTGCTTGGGTCACACTGGAGACCAAGCAATCTCTCAGGAACATAGCTGTCTCTACCGCTGAGGAGAGAACTGTACCATGAAGCTGTCTTGTACCTATTTTGTCTGCAGCCTGAAGAGCCTTTGTGACTTTAGGAGAAAAGTTGCTTTATGTCAGGAAACATTTAGATTGGGATGCTTACAACACTGGTTCAGATTGCTCTTCTATTCCAGTGATTCACCGAAGAAGCTCACTAATAAAAGATCTTGTTCATCATTTTGGCATTGGGGCAATAATCTGTTCAAACCAACATCAGCTGTCTGATACTCTGGTTAAAAAACCCACAAAAATCAAACTCCAACATTTTGAATTAATTTATGGTAATTAATGATACAATGCTAAAATAAATAATCCTCATTTTCCCTTTTAGCTGTGGATTTCTTGTGCTGACATATTTTGCAGCTACGATGTGTTCGTTGATGGAATCAATTGAATAGAAGCAGCAGGAATAATTTAGGATGATCAGCTACTGCTAAAATGCTGCCTGCCTTATTCTTTATAAGCTACCAAAGGCTATATTTATATCTTACCTTTCACCCTGATGGCTTACAAACTGCCTTTCAGTCTGTGTAGATGAACTGATCCCACTCAAACTACTGCACTATAGTTATTCTAGGGGTTTGGGTTTTAATATCTTGGGAGGAGAAAAGAAGCTAATTTTCTTTATTCAAGTATCAGAGGCAAGTTTTCAGTGTTGGAAGTAATGATATTATTTCAGTAAAAAGCACTGAATGGTGATGTGATGTGAATGTGCACCAACCTCACTAATGGTGATAAATGCTGGTTTTTGCAGCCCTATATAACAAGCATGCCCAATTAGCTGCTCTCGCTCACCATCATTCCATTTGCAACACTCATTTTTAACTTCTGCATCAGAATTGTTTAATGCACTTCCATTCATTTGACTCTTTCAGCCACAATTAATTTGACCATAGCTGCATTTACTCATTCTGTATTTTGCCCATATTTTTCATTTCACTCAGTTCCCTTGCATATTTGTGTGTTTGTTTTTTTTTCTTATTCATGGTGTTTGGAACTTTCTCTGGTGTAGTACTGCCTACTTATGACATTAACAGGGAGTTTAATTCCTTTTCCCAATACAAATAAAGATGTCAAAATAATAAATTTTAAAAAGTGGTTAAAATCCCATGATTCTTACACTTCGATATCTTACTTTGCTTTGTTGTTATGTATTTTTGCCTTCACCCAGTTTTTTTCACTGCGTGGTGTTCAGGTTAATTTCAAAATATTTTCTTGATTTCTGCCTCCCCCCCCCCCCGTGCGCACGCACACACACACAAAGTGTCAGAAGTGGACAATGTGTGTGTGAGTCCAGCTCCTACTCCCCCAGCACAAACAGAACAGACAGATGATTTCCTCCTCTTCCTTCCAGCCTTTATGTCAGCACATCCTCAAATCCTCCTCTAGATAAGCAAGAATGACAAAATGATTAGGCTTTATGCTGTATATAGAATTAGAGCAGGTGTTTGTCAGCTGTGCCTTGACTGACAGACTGCAGTATCTTTGAATAGAAAGTCTATCTCCACTTACAAATATTTGTTAATTTTTAATTAAATTAATTGCAAACAGTCACTTGATATGGGATGATATAATTTCGTATTTGTTTGTGTATGCATTCAGATATGTATCACCTCTTATATCAGTACTTGGCAACTGCCATCTTTTAAAGAGAAGACTGTTCTTCTATGAGGTTTCACAAAGGAAAATGAAACCTGAAAGAAGCGCTTCCTTTTGCATGGGATGAAATACTGTTCCAGTTAGGTAAAGCAGTGTTTTCATAAAAAGACAATCTAAATGTAGCAGTTAACTTGGGAAATCCTTGCACATACAGAAAAAAAAAGTTTAAATTTGTTAAGCATTTCTGGTTGAAATAAAGCTGAGGTCTGCATTCAGTAGCCTGAACCTAAAAGTGGCCTTTTGGAAGAGATAATGCCAGCAAGCAGCTGACTGGGGTTGGTTTGACTGCCTTTAGGACTGAAATGACCTTTCTGGAAACTTTTGAGCAAGTATGTGAGTACCTCCTCTAACTCCAGCAGTGTGTGCATGTACCTTATAGTTACCTTTACCTTTGAAACTTGCTGCAAACTAGCAATCTTGCATATTTTGCCAAAGCAAAAGAGGACTATTCAAGAGCTAATATATGTATCAGAGGTTTGGTTTCTTCTACAATCAAAAGGAGAAGAGAGGCTTATAGTAAGAGTTGCACAAGGAGGAAAATTAATCTGTTGAGTGGTTAACCAGGCCTTTTCTTTTAACACAGGCCTTTATTTAGGAGATCTGGGCATGAGAGATCATTAAAGTACAACAGAAGGTACTGAGTAGTAAAGAATTACAAAAGACTGAAGAAATCCAATAATTCAACGGTTTGCACATTAGTTACAAAACAGGGGCAGTAAATGTTGAATGGATGAGTGACATTAAAAGCCCTCTTTATGGTCCAAAGTTAATTTGAATAACATTAATTTCCAGTTGACAAATTGTGTCTTTTTAGCGTTGGTAATCCAACCATTTATTAAACTGTAAAAGCAATGGTAATTAAGTATTACTGCCCAGCAATGCTGCTATCGCTAGTTACAGTGAGGATGGGTGTGGAATAACCCCATAACTCTCTTATCTGTTGTTAGTGAGAATACAAATGTTTGCTCTCCTAGGGAGGAAGACAGGAGTGGCATGGTGCTGCCCCATGGTCCTTTACAGCTGCAACATCTTCTTCCCTTTTTTCTCCTACTGAAGCCTTTTGCAGTAGAGAGGGTGGGGGACAGAGGAACAGGATGGTTTTCTATCTTTTTCCTGCTGCTGAATGGAGCACAACAAAATGTCTAGTGCTGCTGACTCCCCTTCATTCCTCTGCTGCCAAAGGGCGAGGGAAGCAGGGAGCCCTCTCCAGTTGTCCTGCCTTGGGTCAGCCTTTTGAGTGCCTTGCCAGCACTCAAAGGAGGTCAGAAACAAACCCCAGGGAATGCTCACTTCCCTTCCCTACTTTCCCCTGCCCCAAGTCATGTCAACCTCAGACACCCAGCGTCCCTAGTCATGGAGGCAAAAATCTCATTCAGGCATCCCATGCAACTTTTCTCACACAAGCAATGATGTGACCTCTTGCTTGTGCAGCCTTCCACCAGTGCACTGCCCTTCCTTCCAGTAAGTTCGATCTCCCTTGTGAAAATGAAGTATTTGGAGCTTGCAAAGTAAAAGCTTCTGGGGCTGGAGGAAGACAGAGATGAAGGGAAGGGTTTGTGGACACGTGAATCTGTTGAAGGAGCTGCTGTGCCACATGGTGAGCATGCGTTGGCTGAGCTATGTGTCTTCTCACTGAAATACTTGGGCTTATCACTGTGTGACTTGATGTAGCACTGAACCTGAGCCATGAAGCTCATATTTTTTCTGAAAGGGTGTCAAAAGTGTACTATTTTTGTGATGAGTAGTAAGTGTCTTTCCAGGTGTCAGCTTTACAGAGGAGTTTCAGATCAGGTATTGACTCAAAATGTAGAGAGTTCTGTGTCCAAGGTTCCGCCTTTACCCCCTGCATGCTGCAGCCTTCCTTCCAGCTGCTGTGACTGGGGGGAACAAATATTTGGTTTGCTATCAACAATCATATCAGCAGGAAAGACCATACTCCTGCTTATTTACAAGGACGCTTGTTCACTGGGCTGCTTTGTTTGCCCCCCAAGCATGATTCATTAAATAGAAATAAAAATTCTGATGTCTACCTGGGTAGTAAAGAAAGTTTTGTAACTGACATTTATGACCTCCTAACAATTACCCATGGGCTTCATGTGCAGTTTAATGTGCCAGGGATCAATATTGTAATTTCCATCCCTTTTATGCTAGTGCAGAAGTCCCTGTCTCTCATTAAAATTCTCTGCTTGTCTGCTGCATATTTCTTATACCTCCACCTGTTATGTCACCCAGACTTCTGATAGAAACTTATTTGGATAATGTCTGCAAGCAAGGAATTTTCCCTGAAAAGGTTGAAGATGGAGACACTCTGTCAGGACCTGACAGGTGTAAATTTCTTAATGTATGAGGAGTATATGAAAATACAAATCATCACTGAGAGTCAGCCTGAAGCAGACTGAAAAACTGTCATAAGCAATTTTCAAAAAGTATGAGTTATTTGGTTCTCTTCCAGAAGGAACAACTCCACAGGCATAAATTCGTGAATGGTACTTGACAATCTTAACAAGTTCTCCTCTCCCAGTGCTAAGCACGTGACAGGGATGTGATAGGGACTGTGTGCTTCCCTCTCTTCACCAGCTCTGGAGGAGCTGATGTGATAATCAGGGGATGAATCCTGCTTTCCTGAACTTGAGATATTCCTATACTGAAGCAAATTTCAAGGACCTGATTCATCTGCCAGAGTTAGACCATACTGGAGCTGATTATTTGACAAAAAAAATATTTTATAGATCCCCTTCAATTCCATTTACTCAAAGTAATGATAGGAAAGAAAATAGCAGACACCTAGTGACAGAGACCTTGGCTATTTTTTATGCTCAGTTTTGTACATTTTTACTTTGGGCACACGGAAAGATCCTTGCTAACTGGATGGGCCTATTCACTGGTGTATGGAAATGGACCTTAAGAAGTGTTGTGCATGATTGGCAAATCAGTTCTAATTGAATAAATGTCAAGGTCAAAACAAACAAGCGATGAAGATGAGAAAACCCTGGAGTAGTATCTGCTTCAAATCATATTAAAGGCTGTTCAGTAGCAAAGTGCTTCAGGGGTACTATGAGAAATTAAAGAGCAATGAAGTTGCTGTGCAGTTTTAAACCAGAAATATCTTCTGAAAATGAAAGCTGGCGCTTCAGAAATGTCCTGACTGAGGTGGCAAAATTAATTTCTCTCTTGTGTGCAAGTGGACTAGAGCAGATGGAGTGGCAGGTTTCTGACAGGTAGGAGGGCATGTGGAACTCCCCTGCATATCATTCGGTACTGAGGGACAGTGGAGTCCCACAGTGGCCTTGTGCCTCTTACTCTGATTTCAGTCAACTGGATGTGATTAACACAATGAACATCTTACCGTGGTTGTTGTGGACATATACCTAATAATAAAAGCTTATTAGAGTGTGAATACTAAAAGAATTGAATGTAAGGATTTTTTTTTTAATTTAATTTTATTTTTAAATAATCATGACACTTGCATGTAAATAGGCTACAGGAGACATCCAAAGTTTTTTCTGATTCTTGTACCTCCTCATTAATTTTCACTGATGACTGAGGCTCCCTTGCAAACTAGAAATGGAGGTGAATATAAAAATGTATGATGCAGAGCTCAACAAACTCATTTTGTCAATGTGACTTGCTTTAAATTAGGTGTCTTATGCCACAGTATGTCAATAAGTGCAGACTGTTTTTCAATGTCATGTCTAAATATTATATCAATACTGCAGCTGCCTTAAATCATTGCAGAGAGGGGACAAGAGCAAACACTGATTTGTTTAAGGTAGAATATAAATTGTAAGTTTAAAGATGTATTGGATTGTTGTTTACTGAGTTACCATTTTATTTTTTAAGCAACTAATTGTTGTGATCTGATTTCAAAGTCATTTAGGTGACTAGAGATATGTTTAAAGTTCAGGAGGAACTGGTCTGGTACTTAAACTTAGAGTACATTTCTGAACTTTTAAGTGTCTAAGCTTCTTGAAAAGATTGCCTTTCTGGTATCCAAAAGGAGATAGTTTGGGGTTTTTTTAATGCCTTTTTTCTCTGGGTTTTGTTTTCTGGAGGAAGTCATCTACTTGGAGTCACAATATCAAGATCAAATCATTATTATAAAGAATATCAGCCAAGTAATGTCTCATTAGTGGTTGACGTTAACAATAAAGCACGCTGCTGGTTTTTGGGCTTTTCCAGCTAAAGTATAAGAGCTGATTTTTTTATATGATTTTTTTTGCAATTGTGGCAAGTATGTGAAAAGACCCATCTGTTTTGTGTGAATGAAATTGGTCATAAATCTGGTTTCTTAAGGTAGTAAGATGACCAGTTAAATCTTGATTTAATTGTTTTTAATTTATTTTTCTGAAGTCAGTTAATCATTTGGGTACCTATGTCCTTATGAGAAAATTAAATGAGATTTCAGACATCCAATGATCTGACTTTAGGATTCTGTTTCAGATGTTTTTATCTGTACACAAAACACTGAAAATGAAATGTCATCACTCAAGTTCTGTATGGCTGTCAAGGCCAGGTGAGGTGCTGCAGAAGTAGAAGGTATCTATTGTTATGAAATTATTGAATGCTTTTTTTTTTTTTTTTTTTTACTAAGAAATGCAAACACCTATGCAACTGTGTAGTCATCCAGAATAAAAGAGATAAAACAAATCTAGGTGACCTATTTTAAGATATTTTTGCTGTGTGCACTCCTGTGTCCTGGCGCACTGAATTCAAACTGCCCTGGGGTGCCTTCTGAACATTCTGAAAGGCTCCTTACCTGCTTGTGAAGGACTAGTAGGGTTTATTTTTGTCATGCAGCATTTACCATTGCAAGTTGTAATGAGCTTAGTTTAAAAAAATGTACCTGATGACAGGTATAAACTTGATTCTGAAAATCATGTCAGCGCTCTTGTGTGGCACCACAGCATGGTGAGGGAAAGCTGCTTATCCAAGTAATGATTTGTGGGACTGGTCTCCCCTTTCTCATAGCAGTATTTGGCCTTCATTAGTCAGAGTCTACACGTTGCAAGTGTGATGGGGAGAAAAGATTGACAAGTCTTAATAGTTTGGATATTATTACTATTCAGAGTAGTTTATATTTTCCAAGCTATCTGTAAGCTGTTGCACCTTGTTCCCGTTTTCAGATATTTTGATGCCTAATTTGGTCACAAAGGAAATCTCTGTTTATCAAATATGTGAAAATGACTGCTGATCCTACTGTATCTTTTGAAGGTAATTTCTACCACTGTAACAAGGCGGAATCAAAATGACTAATCAGTTATAAAGCCAGTCCTCATTAACATGCACTAAATTATTTTCATTTGGCAGATAAAATAGCCACTTTTCCACCCTTAATTAGAATTTGGTTTAATAGGATTGACAAGTCAAGCTGGGGGGAAAATGCCCTTCTTAATTGCTTTTAGAATGGAGTAATTTTTTTTTAACAGCAGATTGAATTTGCTATTTGTGTTAGAAGAAAAATCTGCCTGGTGAGCAAATGTATTCTTTTTGTTTTTAAAGCTTGCTGGGATTGCCCATAGCAAAATAAGCTTAACTAGTGTTATCTTTAAGCAAGTGTGTTTGTACAGTATTGCACGGTGCTAAGACTGTAATCAGGATTTTAAATTTGAAAGGTTTGAGGAAAGCGGCCTTTCACTTTCTTCGTTCAGTTTTCAGTGTCATCATCAAATGAGATCATTTTAAGTGATTTCTCAGTGAAGTGAAGAAGGGATATTCTTCAGCACCTGTTTTCCCAATGTAGCAGTGTAAATCTTTTTTCCACTTATAGATTCAGGAACACACTGAATCTCTCTTTTGAAACCTGCTCTCTATACATTTGTTTTATTCTGCTAACTTGACTGGGCATAACCAAATTACTATTTTCTTTCACATCCTTTGAAATCTTACTCCTAAAAACTTTGCCAAGCAAGATAGTTGGTGTGTATCCAGCCAGCTCCAGCAACATAGAAACATTGAAATGTCTGGGTTGGAAGGGACCTCTAGAGGTCATCTAGTCCAACTCCCTTGCTGAGAGCAGGGACATCCTCACATCCTCAACTAAAGCAGGTTGCTCAGAGCTCTGTCAAGCCCCACCTCTAATGTTTCCAGGGATGGGGCCTCAACCACCTCCCTGGGCAACCTGTTCCAGTGCTCCACCACTCTCATGTTAAAGAACTTCCTCCTTATTTCTAATCTAAATCCACTCCTTTCTAATTTAAAACCATTGCCCCTCATCCTTTCACTCCAGGCCTTTGTAAACAGGCCCTCTCCAGTCTTTTTATAAGCTCCCTTCAGGTAGTGGAAGGTGGCTATTAGGTCTCCCATCCTTCATGATTCCTTTGACCCATGAATGGCTGGACCCCTAAGTGCTTATTAAAACAGAAGCAGCTCCTGCTATATGAACCCAATGGGCAAGTATCACAGAGTCTATAAATATTTGGAAGATTTTCCTATCAGGATACCCTGATGAGCAGCTTGCCACAGTCCTGTGGCAACTAAAAATACTGGAGCTGATTCTCTGCTTTCTTGGGACACTGACCGAGGTACCTGCACTGATGGCAGTTAAAGCTAGTAGTTAGGTTGATTCATTACATTGTTTAGTTTCAATGGTCTACTTTCTTAGACTCTTTTTGTAACAAATCAATAAAGGAGTGACTGTTTACCTGGAAAACCCGCAAATAAGAAATATATCAAGGTGTTACAGTTTTTGCTCTTTTCCAGTTTTAGGGTTTTTTTTTTAACCACCATTTGAGTCCTTTATTTGGCAAGCAGTATATAATGATAGTAAAAAAATAAAAAAATAAAAAAATTCAACTGCCCCCTCCCTCATTATTGGTCTTTTCAACCCTTTATAACCCTTTATAGGGACTTGCTTCCACCTTTCAGATACTTTTTCATTATATGATAATTCCTATGAAATAAGAAATCCTTAAAAATAATTGAAATCTTTAAGAAAGAGTTGGCTGAAGTACTAATGGGAAGGTAATTCTAATGGTAAACTCCTGGTTTATGTCTAGAACAAGTTCAGTGAAGTCAGTGATGGTTCATGTTTCTCTCTGTTCCTCATCCCTATACATCAATCCTAAAGCAGCCAAAGCTCTTTTGATTCTCGTTCAGGAGAATGTACTCAGTCCCATCTGCTCTGCCCTTGGCTTCTTTGCTGACACTGCTGACGAGGGTATTGAATGAGGTGGTATGGTTTTAATGATGCAAACACCTGCCCAGTAGGAACTGGCCTGAAACTACCAGCTTCTTTCAGACAGACTATTGAACAGCTGTCTCATCATAGCAACATTCAGTTACTACCAACTGCAGGTGAAGGGCTTTGTAGCCATTACCTGTGGTTTGAACCTTCTAGCCATTTAAATGTCCCCAGAAGGACCATGTTTTGAAAATGTGGTTGGGAGGAGAGAAGGGGAGAGGATTTTGCCAAAAATTGCTGCATGGAAGTTGATCCATGCATTTGATACTGGTTTTGTATTTACATGAGAAATTTGAGTAAAGCCTGATGTTATTAATTATGTTTATGGGCCAGCCAGGTCCTCCCAGGTACCTTACGTTGGTGATCAGAGGTGGTGCAATATTATGCCAGTAGATGCATCCTTTTAAGCTCAGTCTTCATGTATTTGATTGTGTCTCCATTTAAAAAGAAGACTATATTGATGTAGTGTCTTTGTTTTGTATAGATCCTGAATCTGCAGTTTTGTAGCAGCTCTCTAGTCCCTATTGTGCATTCAACTTAGATTTGACAGAAACCACAGAATGGTTTTGTAATGGATATTATCTGTGCTCCTGGTCCCTGAAATGCCTTTTGTATGGGCTAATATCAGCAAAATTTTAGTGAGTAGTCAGGGAATTATATAGAAAACATGTAATTGAACTTCCATGAGAAATTGTTGACTAATACCCGTCTGATGGTACCTTGGTATCATCTATGGCTGAGTAATCCGTGTAAAGTGATTTGCATCACAGCCGAGTTAGCGTCAAGGGTATACTTTGGACAGAAGGCACACTTTAGAAATTAGGAGCTCCATTTTTTTTTTTTCCATGTGAAAATACAGTGCATATGCTCCCTGTTTTTCTCAGGGACTATCACACAGCCTTAAAACATTTACAGCTTTGCTTATGCTAGAAGGAGGGGATGAGAGGAGAGGAAATATGACAGTGGGGGCTGGTGGCAGCATGAAGCTGCAGGTCTCCATGTGCTTTCAGTGCATTGTTTATTGCTTCATGCAGCACAGCCTGGATGAGGCTCATCAAGAGCCAACTCTAATTGAAGCTATCCTATAAAAATGCTGTTACGAGCAGATGTGGCTGTACTAGGAGTATTTTTTAATAATGAACTTAAAAATATTTTAAGACCTAAAATATTTCTGACCAGAAACAAGATACTTGGCACAGACCAAGCATTTAAGCTTCACTGCAGAAACTTACCTCAATTTTCTCACTCTATTCCTAGTCCTCAGTTTCTTCTGGGATCTGGTCATTACTTGGCCCTATTAATGCTGTGTGCTTTAAAAGGTTTTAATTTGGTGTGCTTTTCCATCTTAACGTAAACCACACCTTTTGACGTAGGTTTTTATTGGAAATTGGAGGAAAAATGTCTTTCACTTGGTAAAGATATCAGGGAATATTTGAGCATGTTTTTTAACTTCTCTTGCCACAATGGGGTCTTCCTCCAGCTTCCCCAGGTGTACTTTTCCACTTGGTGCCTATTGAAAACAGTTACATTTCATAACCCTTTTTCTACCCCCATGTCACAACTCAAATGATGGCAGCCAAGATGCTGCTCATCTCCACTCATCATGGGAACAAAATACAGAAAAATTCATTGTGGCCTTTGCAAGGTGAAAAAAGGGGGTAGCTGTGTATGGTGAAGAGCAGTTGCCAACCTGGGCGGCAAAACTCAAGCAAATGAGCCTTCCTGGCTGCAGCTTTGTGGTACCTCAGTGCAACTAGACAGAGCTTCTTGAGTTGTCCTTAAGTAATTATCTCCTGTCATCATCTTTCTTGAAAACTTGAGTAGTGAATTAAAAAGTGGATGAGTCAATTTAAGTGAAATAACCTATTATTGCCATAATTTTGGATCACATGTAATTCTTTTTTAATTGAAGCAGTTTCTTTGGAAATCAGAAGCTTGAAAGAGAGGCATTTTCCAGATTAATTAGAAGAGCGGAGCAAATGTGATGGCATGTGGAGGTGGATAGCTGAGTTTTATTTTAAGCTGTTCAGACTATTCTGCTAGTAGAAAAAGGACTTAGAAAAAAACAAGGGTCATGACTTGAAGGTGAAGAAGGACTATAATTGAAAGAAAAGCTTAAGAAGGTATTACAGAGGTGTTAGCCCTTTTCAGTGCTTTGTTTTTTGTTAGATCTAAGCCTTTGCAACATACCTGCCATGTTGATTTGATGTAGAGCTGTTCTGTGCTCAAGAGAGAGCATTGCTTGTGAATTCCTCCTGGTGAGAAGGACATTGCAATCCTGGAGCATGTGTGTTGCTCTTGGGAAAGGGGGAGCTAGTGTAGCCATGATATGGACTGTTAATGGAAAAAACATTCTGTACCATACCCTGATTTATTTCCATTAAAAAAATAAACAAAAAAACAAACCAAACACCCCCCCCCAAAGAACAAACAAACAAACAAAAAACACCCAAAACCCCACAAAACAAACCAAAACCCAAAAACAAAACTTGAAAGAGAAGTTCATCGTATCCCTTCAAAAGAAGGAACATGATGGCAAGAAATTAATCTTTAGCTGTACAAGGTAATGGCTGATCTGTAAGCATGGTTCCTTGACAGCTTTCAGTTGTGTGTCCTGATGCAGAACTTGCGTTCTCCTTGGATTCAGCACTGTCAGACCTATTACTTTATCTTATGGGGATCAACATTATCTTGTGGGGCAAGCGTCATGTCCCACAGGGTTCTCTCCTGGAGGGCTGATTGCTGGTGGTGGTGTAATACCCTGGTTGGTGTTGGAGCAGCCAGCTGGAGGCATGGGCCAGGAAGGCATTGAGAGGATGCTGGATAGGGCCAGGGAGGATAAGGTAGGAAACAAGGAGCTATTTTGTAGCTGAATTCTGAGCAAAGACTTCTTTGTCATAAATGCTGTCAAACAGCCTTGTTGCTACGGTAACGCCAGCTAGATAACCCATTTGGGAAAATACTTGTAGGACCTAACACTCTATCATCTGTCATTCAATAATTTCATGTTCATAATAACTAGGAAATCAATGGCCATCCTCCGAGACAGTTTGCTGAAAGAGTAAGCGCGCTGCTGGCAGCACGCAGCACAGACTTGGCTCGCTGGGAGATTCACGCCAGCCGTGGATCATGGGGCACCGCTCGCTTGTGTGGACCCGCTCAAAGATTAAAGACAGGTTGAGGTTCGTGATCTAATTAAACTGTGCTGTTGACACCCATAAGAGAGAAAAGTAGATGGCATATAAAGCAGTTGTTACAGCGTCAGGAAACAAAGGTTTAGGTAGAATTAGCATTTTGTATTTTAAAATACTGAGGGAAACTATGTGCTCAAGTTATCACATGGCCAGCATGAACAAATTCAGTAACTTAAAGGCATTTTTTTCTTATCTTGGCTTTCTAATTAAACTGCTTATCATCATAAAGGCTGTGTTACCTCCATGTTACTTATTGAATATAAAGCAATCACGGAACAGTAATTAAAATTCTTAAACATGCACCCATTGACTTTATATACAATTAGTTTACTGCAGTGTGTCATTTATTAGTAGTGCAAGTTTTTAGAACTGAGTCCCTGGTTGGCTATGAAGGAAAAAATGTGTTTAGTAATTACTTCAGCAATGTTTATCCATTTTCAAAAAATGCACTAATACCTATGCCTGGAAAATAATACTATAAATACAAAACATGTTATATGAAGGCTTGGGTAGAGAGAAAGAGTCCTTGCTGGTTGGGGTACTACAGACATGAAGAAATGGTAATTCTTGTCATGCTAATAACAGTATTTGAAAGATGCTCATTCTCATAATTCACAACAGGAGTTTATTTTCCTTTTAAAAATTCTTTTGGAGCACAAAGATATGGAGGCTCTTTTCTAACTGATATTTCAGCAGAGTTTTGGTTCAATTAGCAGACAGCACAGGGCAGACACATGCAGGGCCACGAGCCAAAGCTTTGGAAACAGACTTCCTTGTGCTGGGGAATGTGGTGAATACTCAGGTCAGTTTTTATGGTTTTCTGCAAAGAGCACATGCCTTTTGAAGGGAAATTCATCATTCACTCTGCAAATGTAGTAGACAGTAGTCATGTGAACTGATACCTTAGGTATTAGCATGGGAAATGAAAGGGCATTGTGGTCCTTCTTTTGTACCTGGAGGTCAAACTGAGAGCTTCCAGGGTGGTGACTTCAAGCTCTTCGTTATCTAATGCCCTGCTGTCATTTCTTGAGGTAAGCATTTGCTTCTGCAGCTTTTGAAAACTTCTTTGATTACAGCACATCCAATTACAGACTCAGTGTGTGCTTTCAGCATAAAATGTTTTCATTTGTTCCAACCAGCAGAAATACTTGCAGGTCCTAATTCCTGGCTCTGAGTTGTGTCAGTCTTAGAAGCAGGGTGTATTTCTTTGTCTACTTGCAGTTTGAGTTTAGAGTGGCTTGGATTCTTGTATTATGTCAGGTTTGGAAAAATACTTTCCTAGAATAGATCCATTTGAAATGGGGAGAATAAACCTTTTTCTTTTCATGCTCTCCAGCAAATTGGGTTCAGAGAACATGACAGTGGTTCAGGATGGTGCTGAAGTTGAAGATGTCCCAGTCCAACTGTGGAGAAACCCAGAACTCAGTTCAGGCAGAGGCAGAATTCAGTCAGAATTGAGATTTCATTGTGAGGAACCTGATGAAGTACTCCCTGGAGGAAATGGGTATAAGGAGATGTATGGATGAGATCTCAGAAGTTCAGCATAGAATAGAATAGTTATCCCCCAATGATAGAGCTTCATAAATAGCAGTAGAGAGGTGCAAGTGGAAGATTTAAGTTGGAGGTGTTAAAAACAGGCTGTGAGAGCAGGAGCAGTGATGGGGGAGAGTGACAGATCAGCTTCTAAGAGCTGAGTCTCTGGTGGTGAAGGTGTGCCCCTTGAATAGGAAGTGATTAAAAATATGTTATCTCAGCAAAACTACTCAAAATTGAAATATTCAATCAACAGCAGGCAGGATTGACAATACTCAAGCTGTGATATGGCTCAACCTTTCAGGATAATTTTTTTATTCCATATGGAAAAACAATCTGGACAATTTGAAGAGAGGTTAGCAGTAGACCCACCATTGAAGAAACTGTCCTTGAGAAAAGTACATCAGGATAACAAGCTAAGAAGGAATGAGAGCACATGGCTGAAGAAGTGAAGTAGGTACTTGAAGTGGCACAAGCAAGTTTTCACACCACGTCCATGTAGCAATGCTTGTAGCTTGTCAGTTTTGTATAGGAAGTAATCTCACTTCTGTGATAAAATGACAAAGCCTTATTTCTTTGTGTGCACAGCTGCTAGGTACCTCCTACATGTGCACTGCAGGGGCAATGCTCCCACAGCCTCTCCAGTCACCCCCTTCACACCAGGGTGTTTGTCAAGGGAAGTCTGTCTTGCGTGGGTGAGTGAACATGTTCTGCTGTCTCGTTAGTCAGCAGCTTTTATTCAGATTATTAGAGAAATGGAAGTAAGCAGTAGGAAAGTTCACTTACTCACCTTTATATGAATGGAATTGGCAGTTTCCATGACTTCCTATGAGGATTCTCATATTTACTTTGTGTGGACTTGAAGGAAGGAGTTGTAGAAATATGGATGCATTTATTATTTATTGGTTAGGTCCTTGTGCTTTCCCCCAGCATTTGTCAGTAACTGCTATTTTCTGTCACCCACTGTAAGATGGAAAGGATGAGAATTTGCAAGAGCGCCAAGGGAGCACGAACTGTGACTGCCTCTTCCATACTTAATGCAAGTGGATAAATGCAGAACATCAGTTTCCAGTGCCAGCACTCTCTTTAGCCGTGCCAGTCCTCCTTCACTCTCCTCCTTCCCTGCCTCTCCTAATAGAAGAGCAAAGCCAGGAGGAAGTTGTAACGTGACATTCCCTGTGTGTTGCAGGGGATAAATATTACACACACACACACACACACACCCAGTGCTGCTTTGATGAATCTATTTTTAGTTGCCTTGGATCAGTAAAGCTTGCACTGGAGAGTGTGAAATAGCATTGATCAGACTGACTTGTGAAGCAGGGCAAAAGACAAAAAAAAATCAATTAAACCTGTGACCCAGGCATCGTGCTTTATTTTGCCATGTGCAGAAAAGCAGGCATGCAGCTGTTGTTTGCTTTAACACCCAAGCTGGGGCTGTCCTGGGGAGCAGCCCTGGAGAGCATGGCTGAACCCAGCTGGCTTCAGAGGCTTTGGCAGACTGTCTGCTGCTGGACAGAGTCTGAGGAGGTCTTCTCCCCTGCCTTCTGCCCAGTCAGAGGGGTTATTTTGGAGTTCTGCTCCTGGGAGGATGCACAAGAGGGAGAACAGTGAGGAAATTATGAAGCCAAAGGTGGAGGGAAGAGCTGAGAAAGGAGCCAGATGCGGCGAACAAAAGCAGTGCACAGCAGCTGGCACCTCTTTGGGGTCATGAATGGATGAGTGGGGAAATAAATGTAGAGTTGTAGCAGAGCATAGAATTTAAGCTGGGCATAGGAAACAAGAAAATACAGATAAGGATATGCAAAAGTAAAATCTCACCATAAAGGAAGGAGAGGAGAAAATGGGTAGAACTGCATATGTTTGTGTTGCTGGTTGGAAGCTAATGCTAATTTTGTTGTGTGTTGTCTTCAGTTCATTGTATGAGATGCCTTCAAAGAGATTTTTGTTTAAAATTGGGCTTAATATCATACTGGTTTTGTTTTTCTGCAAAGTATACAAAGGTCTCAAAATGTTTTTGTTATCCCAAACAATTGCTGAAATTCGTTAGCTGCCATCCTCTAGTGTTTCACTGCTCTGCCATCAGCTGCCTGGTGCTGAGTTGCTCCCTCACCACAGAGCTTCTTGGTGCTTTCTTCGCTGGTACTGAATTTTGAAAATTATTTGCTGTATTTTAGTATTATGCTTTGCTAGATTTCTGTGTTATTCACACATTTGCAATATGGCAGTAGTATTACCAGACTTTGTGAGATACTTTGATATCTCTGTATGAAAAATTCTGTATGGAACTTGACTTCTGTTATGTAAATAGTTTACTGACATGTAGATTTAAATTTTTTTTAGGACAAGGTAAATTTAATGATTTTAAAATAATCTGTTTTGCTTGCTCAGAATTGTTTGCTCTTCTGCTTGTGCCTGAAGGAAAAAAAAGTATTTTCAAACAGAAAATACATCTTTATATAAATTGGTCTGCTCTTCACCAATAGTACAGAGAGGGTTTAGACAAACTAACTGAGGATGACAGTTTTTCAAGATCTTTGCTTCTCATCCTTGTATTATCACTTAACTTGCCATTAGGATAACGTGTTTAGAAAAGCACCTAAATGATTAATTTTATCAAGTGAAGTGTGACCTTTTGTAAAATGTTTGTATGATGAACTACAGTAGGAAGTAGAAGGTAACACAAAGGGCTTCTGTGGGCTGTCCTAGACTCACAGAAACCTGAATGTTTCACATGATAATTTTGATGTGGTCATAGCTGTGCCTGTGCCCTGTATGTCATCCGGTGATCAATACATGTCTCTAATAACCTAAAAGAAGGAAGGCACTCTGTAATAAAAGAAATTAACAGTTAAGCAAGAGTTTGTGGTCAGCTGGTGCCCCCTTTGAGGTCCACAAGAACACAGCTATATTTATGAGTTTTTCTAAGAAAGCCAGGAGAAGCTAATTATTTTGAATTCCTGTCAGGTTTCCAGGAGGAGTAAATCAGTGAAGTTGTCTGGATTACCATATAAAACATGTTTGGTTTTATTTTTTCAGCAAGGATACGTCCATCCTGATTTAGGTTCTGAATACCTTATGTCAGGAATGTACCCACACCTTTTACTCTCTAGTGTTTTGATCTTTGTATCTGGAGAGCTTTTGGGTGCATGCTTATGTCTTGTTGACAGAAATGTCTGGTTGAAAGGCTGAGAGAATTGGGTCTTTTTAGTCTGGAGAAGAGAAGACTGAGGGGGGATCTTATTAATGCTTATAAATACTTGAAGGGTGAGTGTCAGGAGGATGGGATCAGTCTTTTTTTCAGTGGTGGAATCTCCATCTCTGGAGACGTTCAAAAACCACTTGGACATGTTCCTGTGTGACCTTCTCTAGGTGAACCTGCCTTGGCAGAGGGGTCGGACTAGATGATCTCCAGAGGTCCTTTCCAACCCTTACCATTCAGTGATTCTGTGAAATAGCTTTTAAGGATGCTTTGCTAAGTTGTTAACTAGGGTTTGCTCTGTTTCTTTAAATGTGTAACTGATTTTCTGCCTCAGGAGTTCCAAAGACCATTTTGTATGAGAAGTATGATGAAATCAGGGGTTTATCCCTGTGATTTATTTTTTTTTTCAAACCAAAAGTGGGAGTGATTCTTAAAAGAACTGTATTCTTAAATGATAATCCACTTTTGAGGGATCCAAACTTTTCGGTAGCTAAAATACTTGAATTTTTAGTTCATGTTTCTAGCTTGAGACAGCACTTGTTCTTTTTTCCCCCCTGAGCTGACAATGTTGTTGCTCACTGCATGATAGAGTACGTTCCTAATTTATTTGACCATCACTATTTGGATACAGTACATCCCTAATGCGTCTGCTTGCATCTTCTGGCTGGTCACTCCAGTGACGCGGTGAGGTCACTCTTGAAGGCAGTAACTTTTGAAGAAGACCACAGTGGGACAGAGAGATACGGCTTTCTTACATGGTGGTAGTTTAACCACAGAAAATTTGTTGTCTTTTACTAGAAGACAGTGACTCTTTCAGAAAACTTATGATTCAGGAGCTGAAGAGGAAAGGCATTGTTTGCCATAGCAACCTTAACATCCCCTTACAGTATGTCTGTCAGTTGTGCGAGGGCTAATTTATCATGTAAAGTGTATGCTACGTATGTCACATTTTACTGTCTGTTCATTTGTTTTGATAATCAAGATCTTGACAGATTTGTCCCACATGGTAGGATTTATAGTAAGGATTTTCTTATCACTGAATTAAATTGATACATATAATCCTAGTGTCCTGCACAAGAACTAAATAGAAATGAAAGACGTTCAGACTAGATGTG
>JANIJG010018260.1:0-27952 GCA_024611175.1 Megaceryle torquata | reverse complement strand
CCGTGCGATTCAGAGCAGCTGGCTCCGGATCGGGGCCTGGGTGGGCGTGTTGCGGGGGGGGGGGGGCGGGGCGGGGGAGGGGGGGGGGGGGGGGGGGTGGGGGGCGGGGGGAGGGCTGATAGGGCATTTCAAGGGAAATGTTCTCCTTGCTGGAATTTAGGAAATTCCAGAGGAATTTTTTTCCCGGCCCCACAGAGCTGAGATTGCAAAGAGATCCCTGTCAAAGGCAACCTTTACCATGCTTCCCCAAGATAAACTATTTTGCATGAAAGGTGTGTTCACTCTTCTGAATAATTGCCATGGAGAGTTTTGCCAAGGACTTTATCATTGGGACCCAAGCATTTCCCAGCTTATTGCCATGAGCTCTGTACCCCTTTCTGTACAGCTCCATTCAAATACTGTGTAGCACTCATTGGTGAACATTGCTTCTTAGGACTATTGCCGTTGTCCTGGTTTTAAGGAACTTTTAGCACTGCTTGGAGTAAGCCTAAACTATCGAAGTTTATATATAAATATATATATTATATTAAAAAAAAGGTGCTGTCACAGTAAGTTTTGGGCTTGAGGTTGTTTGTATTGTATGCAAAAGTTTTGTGTTTGTTTGTCTGTTTTATTCGGTAAAGCAACCACCTTCCTTACTGGAGGGAGATAATTTTTTAATTTTTTTTTTCCCTTTTTTTTTTGGTTGTTTGGGTTTTTTTGTTTGTTTGGGGGTTTTGGTTTTGGTTTGGTTTGGGTTTTTTTGGTACATAAGTGTAAATACTTGCTGCAGCATTTAATATGTTTAATTTTATGTTAAGCTTTTTGTTGCATTGTGGACCCATTATTGTTACAAATGGACAATGAGTTCATTGAGACTGTTCAACTAGGTCAGATTTTTACATCTCTTTCTAGCTAGAAGAGACAGGAATTTTGTGCATTTGTACAAATGTTAATAATATCACTGCAATTCCAATATAATAAAGCACTCAAATACAAATAGCTCCAGTAGTTTGACTGTCTATACCCCAGATATTTTATGGTACAGGTAACTTCTGCAATTAGCCAAGCTATTCTTTAGTGATTTCTATTCTGAGCTGCGATCCTTCACCTCTCCCAAAACCAGAGGAGGACCATGATGCTCCATGTGCATCCTCCTGTCTGCTGGCAGGAGTGAGGAGCTGTGCAGACCTTACAGCCCACCATTGCCCTTCGGCAGCTGAGGTGACTTTGCAAGAACAAGTTCTCTGAAGTTTTTCCAAGCAGAAACACTGCAAAACCTCAAATAAAAATACTTATGTGGTAGAGCCTGACATGAGGCCTCTGCATAAGGATGAGACAAGCTGTTATTTTACTTTTCCTTGCAGCTGGAGTGTGCTTATATCAAAATACACTCTATGCTTGTTATCCCGCCAACTTCGCCTCTTGCCAAAAGCTGCCTGGAAATGGATTTCCTGCTGGGCTAATTAGCTCTAATTGTGATGCCCCTGTTATCTTGCCAACCTCATTTCTCACTATAAATTGGTCCAATACAGACCTTGGCACAATAACGTGTAAACTGTAATCTAAAGTTAGTCAGAATGGACCCATCTCTCCAGTGGGAAAGCCAGCTTTCAGTTAAGGCAATGTGATGACCTTGCTGGCAGTCCCAGAGTGATGGCCTGACCCGATGGTGTCTGAGACCTGAAAGGTACAGCCTTGGCTACAGGGACCAGGCCTTCCAGAAAGTGCTTGGTCCTGGTGTCCCACTGCAGGAGACCAGCCCTATGTAGCATGACTGTGCTACTCCCTTGGAGGGCCTGGAATGGGCATGGCTTCTGTTGTTCTCCTGGTTTTCAAAGGGCTAAATCTGGCCAAGAGCATTTGACCTCCTAAAATGGGTAGGAAAAAGTCAGAGCCATGCCCCTGATCCCATTCTTCCTTTGTAAAAGCTGGGAGATGTGTCAGTGGGCATATATGGCTCCCTTTTTAAGGGGGTACAGCAGACATTCTCCCCAAACTTCAAAGCATGGCATTAGCTGGAGCTATCTCTGAGTCTGTATACTCCTGAACTGCCTTTACAGCAGGGTTGTCATACCACAGCTTATTTATACAGCTCTGGGACCAAATACTACATGAGGATCATCATATCTGTAAAAATACATGCCTCTTATTAAGGCATATCACAGGACTATTTTATTGTCCACACAGTTATATTTACACTTGACAGCATGAGCTAAGCAAGATGTATTCAGGCTGAGGTAACACTGCCCTTTACAGCTGATTCATGGTTTCCCAAACTTGATTGCAGTATTTGTTCTTCTTCCAAGCAGCCCACTGTTACTATTGCTCTCTCTGGGCTGCTCTGGACATCATAACAAAGTTACTATTAGAGAAAAAATTAATCAGTGTGAATACAGGCTCCTTCCCTTCTCCTTTGCAGGGATGCAGCCAGAACTAGACTGAGCTGAGTACACTCTGCATCAGTGAGAGGGTTGCCCCAACTTCCATCAATCAAAGTGGTGCAGTGAGACTCCTTCCCCCTGCCACACTAGCCCATCATGGTTTGCCTGGATCTGCTTTGCTTCTCGACCTGCCTCCAATTTTCTCCAGAATCCAAGCTGCAGCCTCAGCTTCTTGCTATAAAGGTACTCAAAATTAAGGACAATGTAGCACAGAGTTTGGGTAGGGGTAAGCTAACATGGCAGGCACTGTATGTAACCAAAGGCATTGTCACAAAGCAGGTAGCATAGCAGATCAGGAACAGCCATATGGAGAAAGCAGACACCTTCCAAAAAAGGGTGTGTGGAGCTAGGGGAGGTTAAACCCAATGGAGCCCAGACATAAACAGAGGCAAGAGACGAGAAATTGGAAGTGGTCTTGTGCCTTTCAGCAGGAGGATGGAGAAGCAGGCAGACATGAGTGCTTCACTGTAAGTTTTGGGGTGATTTCTTGAAAAAATACTGGGATAGAGGGAACACTAAACATGCAAGGATGCAAAGCGCTCACACTGACAATTCTCAGCATAAAAGAGCCAAAGTGAGTCTGGCCTCCTCCTGGGGAATCTTCCCACATGTAGCATGTGGGCACAGTTTCACAAATGGTGTGGTTGGATCCCCCATCAGCAGCCCTTGACACCCACAGCTCTAGCAAAGACTTGCAGTACAGACCTACCTCACCACTCTCCCTGCCCACCCTGGAGCCAGCACTGCCCAGCTGACAGCAAGCAATGGGCCAGTTTAGAGGGAAAAATACTTTTGCTCTCTGCAATACCTACTGGCTGCCAAGGCCCCACTACAGGAGACTCCAGTTCTGGGACCACCTCCAGAATTACCCTGTTGCACCCACTCTCTTTACAGAAAGATTTTTACTTATACTCATCCAAGAGTTTGGCCCGTGGGGAATAACCACAAGATTAAGCACGAATCTTCCAGAAAACTAGTTTCAGAGGAGTACAAAAAATAAGAGTGGGAAAGCAGGCATCAAAGTTAAACGGGGACTGCCACCACCCTTCCTTAAGAGCAGAGCTTGCAACTGAGGGTTTGGGCCATTTGCTTAATTCTTTGGTCTACTTCATTATTACAACTGCCTTAACTTCTTTTTGCATCCCACCTACCCCTCTACGACAGGGACATTTGACTCAGCAGCTCTAAGGAGGGCATTAGTGCTTGACATTTGCTTAAAACTCTCTCTCTGCAGCACTTGAGTACCATTTTTTCTCCAGCCTGCTCTAGTCTCCATGAAACACAATGCCACAGTATGAGAATGACCCCACAAAGCTCATGAAATATTTAAGATGCGTGTTCTGATTGTGTTAGGTAAGCAAATACCACAAGAGCCTGACCATTAGTGAACCTGATCAGCCCATTCCCCAAGGACTTGCCAGCAGAGCAAGCCAGAGCAGCCTGAACAAGTAGTGGGGCAGCTGCCTTTCCAAAAAGAGAGGGGAGCTTGAAGGTGTATTTTGCAGAGATTTGAGGAATTTGCAACATGTCCCCCACTCTAAAAGCAAATGATACAGATGATAAAGATATAGTCAGATATAGATAGGCAGGCATGGATTATATAGACAACACAGTTATATAGATGTAGATGGCATAGATGTGTGCGTGTGTGTGTGTGTATATACAGCAGGTCAGCAGGTGTTTTCACAGAGCATTGCATTCAGCTGACAGCAAGTCAAGTTAAAAGAAAGAAAAATATTTGACATAACTGGCCAGTTCATGTAGGAAATTGAGTCAAGAAAAAATAAATAAAGGCAGAAAGAGATTAGTTTAAATCTGGGGCCCTCTGGATTATAATGGATCACATAGGAAGACAGAAGGCTTTGTATGGAAGCACTTTATATCCTCCTTGAACTTTCTCTTGTGTTTCACTGATTATTCCAGTCTGTCACACCATGGGTCAATGATCCCACAGAGCTCTGAATCTGAGGGCCTCTGACTCCATGGGTCTGTCACCCCACGGGTCTCTGATACCGTGGGTCTCTGTACATGCAGGTATGTGAACTCATGTGCCTCTGACTTCATGGATATGTAACCCCAGCATCTCTGACCCTGCAAGTCTGTGACCCTGCAGGTGTGTCACTCTATGAGTCCATGACCCCCGCAGGTCTGTCAGCCCTTGGGTCTGTGACCCCATGGGTCTGTTATTCCGTGGATCTGTCACGCCATGGTTCTATGACTCCATAGGTCTCTGATCACATAGATGTCACCCCACGGATCTGTAATCTCACAGGTCTATACCCTGAGGGGCTCTGGCCCTACAAGACTGTCACCCTGCTGGTCTCTGTCCCCCTGGTATGAAACCCTGCAGGTCTGTGACCCCACAGGTCTGTGGCCCTGTGTTTCTTTGACTCCGCAGGTCTATAACCCCACAGTTTAGTGACTCCAAGGGTCTCTGACCCCTCAGGTCTGTCACACACCAGGTCTGTGACCCCATGGGTCTCTGTAGGTCTCTGACTCCAATGGTTTGTGACCCCACAGCTCTCTGACCTTGGGTGTGCCTGACCCCGCAGGTGTCTGACCCTTGGCATCTCTGACCCTGGGCATCTCTGAATCTGCAGGACTCTGACTTGGGGCATCTGTTGTCCCAGGGGTCTCTGACCCTGCAGTTTTGTCACCCCACAGGTTTCTGACCCCAGGGGTTCCTGACTACAGGAATCTGACTACACGTGTGTCTCTGACTACGCATGTCTCTGACTCCTCTAGTCTGTGACCTGAGGGGTGTCTGACCCACAGATATGTGATCCCAGGGATGTCTGACCGCACAGGTTTCTGACTCTGTGGGTCTGTGGCCATGCAGGTCTGTGACCCTGGGGGTCTCTGACACCTTGGGTCTCTGACCCCACAGGTCTGTGACCCCAGAGGTGTCTGACCAGCATATCTGTGACCCTTGGGATCTCTGTGCAGGTCTCTGACTCCATGGGTCTCTGACCCTGGGTATCCCTGAACCTGTGGGTCCTTGACACCACAGGTTGCTGACCCTAGAGGTCTCTGACTCTGCAGGACTGTGATCCCACAAGACTCTGACCCAACAGGTCTGTAACCCCATGGGTCTCTGAACACAAGGGTCTCTGACCCTGTAGGACTGTGACCTTGTGGGTCTGTGACCCCGGAGGACTGTGATCCTGCAGGGCTGTGTCTCCATGGGTCTCTGTCCTTGCCCAGGAGTCTCTGACCATGCAGGTCTCTGATCCCAGACATCTTTTAACCCAGGGGTCTGCGACTCTGTGGGACTGTGACCCTGTAGGTCTGTCACCCCATGGGTGACCTGTGGGAGACCCTGTGGGACTCTGACCTCACAGGTCAGTTATCCTGGGAGTCTGACCCCACTGGTCTTTGACCCCAAGCATCTCTGACCCCATGGGTCTCTGACCACAGGGTTCACTTACCACACAGATTCCCAAACCTGGGTGTCGCTGATTATGCCTGTCTCAAACGCCACAAGTCTGTGTCCCCACGAGTCTCTGACCCAAAGGTACTTTGACCCTATGGGTTCATCACCACATGGATCTCTGACCCTGGAAGTTCTGACCCTGCAGGCCTATTATCTGTGGGTTTCTGACTGAATGGGTCTGTAACCCCTGGGGTCTGTGAACCCACAAGTTTGTGACCCCATGGGTCTCTGTCGATGGGGGTGTCTGACGCCACACGTCTCTGACCCATGGGTCTCTGACCCTGGGGTTCCCTTACTCTGCAGGTACCTGACCCTGGGGGTCTCTGACTATGCCCATGTTTGACCCTACAAGTCTGGTCCATGTGCATCTCTGATCCCATGTGTCTTTGACCCTGTGGATCTGTCACCATGTGGGTCTCTGACCCCAGGGGTCCCTGCCTATGCATGTCTCTGACTACTTGTGTTTCTGACCCCTTAGGTCTGTGACCCCAGGGGTCTCTAACCCACAGATCTGTGACCCCAGGGATGTCTGACCACACAGGTCTCTGCCTGTGCAGGTCTGTGACCCCGGGGGTCTCTGACTCCTCAGGACTGTGATCCCAGGGTTCCCTTACCCCATGGGTCCATGACCCTGGGGGTGTCTGACCCTGGCAGTGTCTGACTCCACGGGTCTTTGACTACACGTGTCTCAGACTATTCAAGTCTGTGACCCCACAGGTCTCTGACCTTGCACATCCCTGGCCCTGTGGGTATCTGACCCCATGGGTCTGTGACCCCAGGTGTCTCTGACTCCGTGGTTCTGTGACCCTGCAGTTCTCTGACCCTGCAGATCTCTGACTCCATAGGTTCCTGACCTCGCTGGTCTCTGACCCCATGATGCTGTGACCATGTGGGACTGTGACTCTGGGGTCTGCGAGTCTTCAGGTCTGTGACCAGCTTAGTAAAAATTTTCCTTAGCTTCAAGAAGCTGTGCTGTAAAGACAACATGTAGCTGTGGATGAGAAAAAGGAGCCGTCCGCAGCAGGACAGGACCGCTGCTGACGGTTACGCAGGATCGTGTTTGGTATCACAACACCGACGGTTGTTTTGGCCTGCGTTTTTTGTTGTCGGCGTTTTGCTGTAGCTATTCCCTGAACTTTGATATAAAAGTTAAAATGTTAAAGAAGTTAAGTTAAAGAATTAAAGTTAAAGCCAGGCTGTTTTCATGAGCTGAACTGGGAGGATGAGGGAGTGATAGCTTTGCTTTTGTCCTGCTCCAGTTCTGGCTTGCCTCTAGAGGCAAAGCTTTTGTCATTCAGCTGGAGTAAGTGCAAACTGCACTGACTGACATCACTTTTGTGCCTAATTCCTGCAATCCTAAACTCATCCCCTAAAACAGCTGAGGCACTGTTAGCCCTCTGCAAAGGCCCTCCTCTTACCTTTTGTGCTAGTACCCGTGGGATGAGGTGGAGGGCCTGCAGGGACACCCACAGACCCACATTTCTACAGCAATACAATGTGGCAGCACCCTGGCCAAGCTGGAAGTGAGGTTTGCAGGGGTCCCACTGTACTGACCCACTTGGGTCCAGTGTGGCAGGTGTCTCCTGTCACCACTCTGCAAGGGCTGAGCTAAACCAAGGTCCTGTCGTTAGTTTTATTGTACCTCAAGCCAATCTGACTGACTAAAACCAGGGAAAAATGTAGCAGAAAGGTATTTATTGCATTGCCAGCATTGCAAACTGGTGCGGCAAACAATGCAGCTTGCTGTGTGCAGAGCTCCATGAGGGCAGGCTGGAGCTACAGATAGGTGGGCAGGGAGTGAGCAGAGAAAGCACAGGTGGTGAGGTTGAAACAGCCAAGATGTCTGTGAGCTGCTGTGTGATGAAGCTGTATCCCCAGGCTGTGCCTGGGGCACCAGATGGAAGTCAAGTGAGATGGTGTTCGCAAGCTTGTGCCATCAGTGGCAGTGGTGCTGCCACCTTGTCACAGTGAGGTTTACCCACTTGACTGCACTTCCAGTGCTGACCAACCAGTAAGGCTTCAGCCAGAGTTCTCCTTCCCCTTCAAAGCCTACAAAGCCATAAGTAGTTTTAAAGGCTCTCTGCCTTCAAAGTCAGCAAACCTCACTCTGCAGAGAGAGGGAAACCCAAGCTGATTAAAACAGTGCTTTTTTCTTTTTCTTTTTACAGTTGCTTTCCAGAGCAGAACTCACATTTTTAATAGCTTAGGATGAGCTTCAGGTGTATCTCCACGAGGGCAATTTCCTCTGCCATGTTATGTTGCATGTCACTTAAGGAGAATTGTACAAAGTTATTTTTGCTCTCACAAAAGTCCTTGGTCTTCTCATAAAAACCTTTCTCCTCCTTTTGAAAGCCCTGGCTGAGGGTAGGGAGTGCATGGGGCTGAGCCCTGTGAGGGGCAGTGCCACAGGAGGAAGCACAACACCAGTGAGACCCTGGCACTCACAGCTCCTTTCTGGGACAGGATGAGAAAGGCCCATTTTTTCCCAGTTGGAAATTAAGCCTCCTCAGCTTGCCAAAGCCATGGGAGATGTCAGGAGCAAGGCAGTCCCTTTTCCAGGAAACCTCTGCTTCTAACATGGTATGAGAGCAGAAGGATCCCATCAGTGCCACAAAACAGAGCTCCATCAGCTGCTGCTGGGCTAATTGGAGCCAGCAGCTTGGAGGGGAAGCCAAGGACAGCTTTTAAATGCACGCGGCAGAGAGAGGAATGAAAAATATTAATTTTAAATGGATCGATGCTGGCCTTGAAACTAGGCAGGCAAACATCCAAACCTGTCAGGAGGGAATAATGAGGGCTTTTAAATTAGATGTGATCACCTATCTGTGGCTGTACAGAGTGTTTGCTGTGTATCCCCCGTACCTTAGGGAGAACCCCAGACACGTAAGGTTACAAGCATGCTATCCGTGTATGGGCTCTTTCATCAGGCAGTTTCAAGTGCTTCTTGGCCTTTAATTCAGTGCTTTAATTACCCAGGGACTAAGGTAAATATAGTTGTCTTCATTTTTCCCAGCAGCATGCAGAGAGCAATAGACTGACAGAGAAATCAGAAAATGTGAGCATGCCCCCCACTTTCCTGCTCTTGCCAACAGCCTGTACATCAGGGCCCTGCCAGGAGACTTCAGGAAGGTGAAGCTTTACCTGCTGATGGCATATCCACGCAGTCCTCTCTAGAAATCATAATCCTTGCCCTCAAGGAGAAATGAGCTGGTTTGCTTTCCATTTGTCTTCTTCAAAGCTCTGGCCAACTTTGTCCTCATTAGGAGGCCATTAAAACACTGATGTTCTTCACGTTACAATTTCCTCTTGGATTAGATGGGAAGATTTTTATACGTTGTAAAAAGATTCTCTGGTTCTCTTTTTTTTTTTTTTTGACTTGCCCAGACCAAAAGTTTGTGAGGAACAGGAATGGGAAACCATATTGGCATTCAAATAAAACACCACAATCATCCACAGAGGCGAGGGGAAAGCCCTGCAGTCTCATTAGCCAAACCTGCACATGGTTCTAATCAAATGGGTGGGAGGGAGACATTCCCTTGGCCACATATACCACTGATTTTTTCCTTAGGTTCCAATTCTGTAACTCTTATTCATCCAAAGATAAACGGGCTTTTCAGGTGGGGAAAGAGAGCTTTGGGACTGGGCTCTGAGGCTTTTCATGTATTCATATGTCACTTGCCTTTTACATTCAAATTCTGATGGGTCAGACTTCCTATATGGTGTCTTTCAACACCTAATAACTCACCCAGCAAGCTCCAGTGCTAATACAGATGCCTTCTTATCAAGCCTGAAACAGAATTTTTGGGGGATTATTTTAAAGACACTTTTTGGTGCTCTCTCCCTCTCTGTTTATACTGAGTCCTTCACAAGGATTATTTATGTGGCATTTCTTTCCCATTACACAGTCAAAAACATCACCTGTTTTAGCAGGAGATTTCTGCGGTGAGTGCAGAAATATTTTGAGGAATTTGGTCATTGCTATTTGCTAATGGAAAATCTAGTAACCAAAGTGAGGTTTTTAAAAACCACAATAAATTTTATATTTGTTACTGCTGGACTCCCATTAAATGCATTAATTACAGGAATGTTTAATGAAGCAAATAAACCCCCCCCAACATTATGTATAGAGCACTGTGAAAAACAAGGTTTTCAGCAGAATGTGCTCTTATATACTCTTAATGAAAGACCTTACCTTAAGGAAAAAACCCAATAAAATATGCTATAATGTGCTATGGGACTCACCATTGATTTACAATGCATTACTCCTTTAGTAGTAAGCAACTTTTGCACAATACACAGCAAGCTTTTATATATTTATATACAAGACCTTTTTTCTTCTCACAAAGATTTACTGAATTTCCCCAGAGCATATTAATTTTCTAAAAAGTTCTTTGTTTTGCTCTGCTTTATTAGTTGTAATAAATGCAACAATCTCCTTCCTGATTGACACGTGCAATATTAAAATTATAAAAAATCTGAGAGTGAAAATCACAATACTTTATATAAAAATACTACCCTGTACATTCTATGACACTAAATGCAAATAGAGTCATGCTAATAGCCGGCATTTTATAAAATCATAGCACTTTGGGTGAGGTCTAGAAATACATGGTGAAATTATCAAAAAGTCCCAGTTTCTAATTCCTCCAAGGAACTACAAATGAATAACTTTTAAAAGTTCATACACCTGTTCTTCCAAGTTTAAATGATGAACATGTAAAACCTATACAAGCAAGTTCAATCTAACCACCAAGAAAGTTAAATTATGCATAACATGATGAACATGGGTTGAAAACCTTGAAGAAATAAAGGAGGATTCCTTGAAATGCACTTGCCAATCCTTCACATGTCATCAAAGACTGTTTTTTCAAGCACGATGTAATGTCTCATGATATAATGAAACAGTTCTCAGTATTCCCTATTAGTCACACTGATTATTATAGTTGGCACAGCATCCTCTCCACGTTCATTCCGCAGAGGTACATTTGCTCTCTGATTCCCCTTCACTCCACTAGAAAATGCCCTGGTTTTAAAAGGCTCCTCCCCCGCTTCACCTGTAATAACGGCAGAGGAACATGTTAAGACCCTTGTCCTGCAAATGTGTGCAACGGGACTATCTCACTGAAGTCCACCATGGTTTACCCCTGTATGCATGTACATACACACAAAACTGTGACCTAGAGTAAGTGCAAGAGATTGAGCGAGAAAATGCCTCTCTGCTTGCCTTTGTCATATGAGAAAGGTCTGCTTTGCATACAGCAATGTCCCCCATGTTCACACATCTTTGGGACAGCAGAGGAGACATTTCTCTACCTTCCACACTTCTTGCAGCTTCCCTATGGTCACTACAAAGGCCTTTGCCACTGTCTCCCAAGCCTTCAGGCTGTCGGTGAGTGTGAGCATTACAAAGTCCCTCTGCCTTGCTCCCTCACCTGCCGCCACCCCCAGCCCCGGTGGGCACAAGCTCCGCTCTCACCCATGACAAACAGACAGGTGGCCGAGGATACACCCATGTAGGCTCAAAGTTTTTCAAGGTCTGCCGGCAGATGCCCTTGCTCGGCCAGGCAGCCCAGGCACCGCTGCACCGGCCGAGCAGCGGGCGGGAGTCAGGACACGGCCGCTATAAACGGGGGGGGTCTCCCTGGCTCGAGGAGGCTGCGCCGGTACTCACTGGCGGGATAGGGCTAAACTTGTGCTAACGAGAATGGTCCGAGGCCTACTCAGCACGGTGGGGCGAGCGTGGCTCGGCTCGGCTCGGCGCGGTGCGGTGCGTTGCCAGTCCAGCCGTGCCCCCCTGTGGCACTCCCGGGAAGCTCAGGCAGCCGCCGCCGCTCGGCCCCGGGCAGCCCGGCTACGGCGCCGGCTTTGGGGCAGGGGCCCGGCTTTCCCGGCTCGGCAATTCCGGATCCCCGTGGGGTGACAGCTGGTGCCGGCTGGTGCTGGTGCCAGCCCCCGCTACGGGTCCCTGTCAAAAGCGGTGCTGCTGTTTTTTCTTCCTACGGGGTGAACTGTTCTTGTGAGCTGATCTGATTGAAATTAACTTATCAAACCCCATCAAAGTCAAAACTATCACCAAAAGGTCTGAAATTGTCTCCTGCCCACGTCAGCCAATGACGTGGCTGCACGGTCACCAGGTCCCCCACAAGGAAGAGTCAGTGCAATACTTCTGTTGCTGGAACAGGCAAGTATTCCTTAGTTTGGTGATAACCCCACAGTACACCCCTGACTCACATAACGGCTGTCCTTTCTCAGGGCTGCTCTGTCATCTGAGGGAGGGCACTGAAAAATACTATGGGTTCAGCAGGCTGGCATCTCACCCTTCCTGCACTGCTACCCAAAGAGGAGGGAAGGGCATGGCACTGTTGTTTTCTTCCCTTTCCTGTTTCAGAGCTTCTAGTTTTCACTGGCACCTTACTACACACTTGAAATTGCCATCTACTTCTGTTTTTCATCAAGAAACCAACTACAAAGAGGCAGCTGTAGGAACATGAATGATCAGAGCCAAAGAATTTAAATAACAAAGGAATTAAAATAGTTGTCATAAGTAGTATCCTTACTCTTTAAATCTTTCCCTCTCTCAGCTGCTTTCTCTGTGAGCTGTCTATTTCTGTTATCAACTTCAACTTTTGTAGAAATGACAAATTGAAAAATTGTCAAGAAAATACTCAGTTGGAGTAAAGGTCCAGAGTTTACAAAGAGCATACACAGCCATGTGCTGTGAATAGTCCATCTCTCTCTTCTGTACAGAAGGGCAGTCCTCAGGTTTCTAAAGGTTTTGCTGTTAAAATGCTAATCCTGAAAGAAATTAAATGAGAAGCATGGAGGTTTCCATAGGAGGTACAGCACAGCCCACAAAGGGACCCTGTGGCTTGGGTATAAATGGCAGGGATTTGGTAGCAGGGGATGACCAGTGTGGAAGGATGTCATGAAAAGTCAAGTGCCAAGCATAGCCATTTCTGAAACATGCAAAAACACCCCATTACCTACCAAAACTGCTGCCTATCTGAGAACCACATGATGCCCTGACTCAGACATATTTAGGAAAGCAAGTAGAAGCTTTCAGAACACGTGATGCTCTTGGAAACACAGGGACGGAGAAGGCAGCTGGAGAGAGAAGGGCTCTTGGCTGGAAGCACTGCCTGCCATAGAGAGGGACACCTCTGAGGGACCCGTACTGGGGCAGGGACAACCCTGAGGGACTATGACCAAGTAAAAGGCTACGAACAGCAGAGGGAAAACAGCAAAGAGAATGCAGGAGTCAAAAGAAACCAATACAAAAAACATGGCAGACAGAAGCTAATTGCCTCACCGATGGGACTGGGACAGACCCAGTATAAACTGTGTAGGAAATCAGAGAAGCTGTGATGAAGCAAGGCTAGGAGAGGTGTTTAATCTAAGATGAGCATTGAGAAGGGGGAGAGAGCTGTTTACTTCAATGTGTAATTGTTGGTGCTCTTTTTTTTTCCTCAGTAGTCTAATCAGTAATCAGAAATTTATGTTAATTGGCAATAAATAAGAAAGTAAAAATTCCACAAGCTGAAACTATTTTGCCCATGACACCCTGAGCACGTCATGCTGGCTGACATGAATAAGCAGGTCCTAACCCCTTATTACCCGTTCACACCATAAATCTACCCTAGTACAACATACTCCGCACTCACCATCTTGAAAACTATGTTATTCATTGCAAAACTTGCTCATGCATTTCCAATTATATAATTCATCTTTGGACCTATATCTTATGGGAATCTGACAAATTATCATTTAGGTTATTGATGCTTCAGGCATCAATGGGAAGAGCAGGAACTGAGAAGAAATCCAAATCTTTTGCTCTCATGGGACTTCTCAAAGAAGCCAGATAGGCTTTGTATAAAAATATTTGAAAGTTTTCAGGCCATATGCGAAGATTTCAGTCCAAAGGAGTGCTCATGCTTTTAAGCAAAACCACCAAAGCAAGGGGTTTATAAAGTAAGACGAATCTCAAATATCTGAATAAAATTCTGAGTTGCACACATTTTACAGTTAAAACATTGTAAGTAAATAGAAAAATACTGTTATTCATTGGTAAATTGTTTTTCTCCATTTTCCTGTGTGTTACAGCAACTCCCTCATATTGAAGGGATCCTTAACAACACGCACAGCTATCCTTCTTCCTAATGCCGTTGTTGAGAAAGAACATCTGAAGTGGACAATCCAAATAAATAAAGCAGCCCTTTGAATCATGCTACTGAAAGTGGGTTTTGCTTGAAACTACTTCTAAAAAATATTCACTGTGTTAAAGCCAAAGCTGAAACCTGCCTTCTTCATACTGATACTCCAATATAGTACAAAAACTACTCGTGCAAGTGCTGATTTTTGTGCTTGTGCCTGACTCTCAGTACTGTGGGACTATTTGTGGTAGTGCAGATAAGCACAAGCATGAGTGTTTGCAGAAACCAAGCTTATCTCCAGCCTGTATTAGCAGGATCCAGGGTACTCAAGCAGACACACACTGCTTTCTCTCAGGAGCCACAGGGTGAATAGCCTCCAAGTTTTAGATCTCCTTTTCCACTCTAACTTTAAAGTAAAAACTTCAAAAAGTCTGCAGTAAGAACCTTCAGGGATTAATGTAATTCATTCTTTCCTGTCCAAGTTTTACATTGTGGGGTTATTACATTGCTCACCACAACTGCAAGCTCTTGGCCAGAGACAACTGTTTCAGTTTATTTTAACAGGGTGTTTACCTTATTAAAGTAATAACAAAGAGGGATG
This sequence comes from Megaceryle torquata, assembly GCA_024611175.1. Taxonomy (NCBI): domain Eukaryota; kingdom Metazoa; phylum Chordata; class Aves; order Coraciiformes; family Cerylidae; genus Megaceryle; species Megaceryle torquata. Next base: position 13,345 of record JANIJG010018260.1, on the reverse strand, counting down.
ATTGCATTAATTACTACATCAAACTAGCTGCCATGGCACTCCTCTGCCAACCCTCAAATCAATTAGTTGCATCTGTAGGTCGAGTGATTGAAGGGTTTTTTATTATTATTCTTTTTCCTCTCTCTCTTTCTCTTTTTTTTTTTTTTCCTTCCTAATGCATTTTGCCATTAATAGTGTCTCTCCAAGTGAAAGCTATTGTTCTTCACTGATAGGATGGGAAGATTTAGATGGTGTCCTAACGTGTAGTAAGAGGTTTGAGGCTTGATTAATGGCTACTCAGAACCTTCTGAAGTGATACATACTCCACAAAGTGATTTTAAAATGCTACTATTTTCAACTGATCGCAGTTTAAATTCGCCTTCTCCTGGTGTAATTGGTGACAGGGGTGCCAAAAATCAGTGAACCTTTGGGGTTGTCATATCTCTGTGAATGGTGTTGCACTAATATAAATCCAGCATTAAGAATGTTACCATAAATAGCTGCTTTTCCTGGGTTTATGTTAGATGTAGTTTCCTAAGGAAAAAAGGCATCTATACTGTATGCAGGGGAGTGAGCATACATCTTTATCTCCATCCTTGTAACTTTTGAAACCACTGGACAATTTCAAAATGTCAGATGGGCAGCAGTCACAAAGCTTCAACCAGTTTCATGAAAGGAAAGGTCCTGGTAAAGAAGAGAGAGAACACTTGCCCAGTCATTGAGGGAGAAGTGGGGAAGGTATGGGAACTCCTCCACTTGGTAACAGAGCTCTGGGAGGTGGTGAGTAGATTGAGGTAGTAGGCTGAGGAGTATCAGGGAATGCAAGAGGGAGATTGATCACTGGAATCATATCCTGAGGCAGACCTGACAACCAGACAAGATACGTAGCACATATGTGTATGTATTTCCCCTCTCCATGCAACTGAACATAGTGATTGGAAAGAGAGGGGGCAATGGCAACAAGTTCCTGCCTGCCCAGTGCAGCAGGTGAGTCCCCTCAACAACAACCCCACCTTCCCAGGTGCCCTTGCATAACATGTTTGAGGCCCTGCAAGTGGAACCTAATATTAATGAGGATGATGATTCATCTAGTTTAGTAGTGTTGCTGAAATTGAGTCAGCCTATGCCGTACACCAAAACTATTTCTGCAAAGAAATTGTCATAGGTGTCTCCTGTCTGAAGGAAGCAGAAGCCCCAGTATGCTGACTAGACCCATTTCTTAGGGAAGTCAGCTGCCTTCCTGGGGCCTGGGTTAAAGATGTGGTGAAAATACTTCCTACCCTGGTGACCCTCAGATTGTTGTCCATTATTGACTCTTCACGTTGTCAGTGAGGAACTTACAACGAGAAACCTAAGGGCAATCAAGAGACACTTCAGGGCCTTGGAATGACTGGTTAAGGGATCAGGAGCACAAGTAGTGTTCTCCTCTACCCTTCCAGTTGCAGGGGATAATGAGGGAATAAATGGGATGACCCATCAGATCAATATCTGGCTCTAAGCCTGGTGTCACTGGCAGAACTTTGGGTTTTTTGATCACGTGTCAGTTTACACAACACCTGCTGTTGGCAGCTGGGGTACACCTGTCTCAAAGGGGGGAAAGGGATTTTTGCCCAGGAGTTGGCAGGGCTTGTTGAAAGAGCTTTAAACTAGATTTGAAGGGGGAAAGGGATAAACCAGGCTGGCTAGAGATAAGCCTGGGGGCAGCACATCAGTGTTTGTGGGACAGGGTGCTAGAGAGGTCCTTAAGTCTGCCATCCCAATGGAGGTAGGGAACAGAGTGTCATGTGATAGCAAAGATGGAAGGGATATGGATGGGCTAGAAATCACAGAAGTGCCTGGGAATTGTCAGGTAGGAATTAGACCTTCTCCCCCCAAAAAGGTCATGAGATCAATAGCCCAAGTGAATTACATCTATATCAGTGCATGATGCAGCATGGGCTATGAGCAGGAGGAGATGGAAGCCAATGTGCAGTAGCAAAACTATGGTATAAATTTCCATCACAGAAACATGGTGGGATGATTCATGAAGCTGGAGTGCTGTGTTGGATGGCTATAAACTCTTCAGAAGGGATGGGCCGGGAAGGAGAGATGGTGGAGTAGCTCCATATGTCAGGGGGTGCTTTGATTGTCTTGAGCATGATAGTGGTGATGATAGGGATGGGTGTCTATGTGTAAGAATCATGGGGAAGGCCAACAAGGCAGCCGTCATGATGGAAGTCTGTTATAGACCACCCAAACAACATCAAGAAGCGGATGAAATACTCTGTAAGTGGCTGGGAGAAGTCTCAGTCACTGACACTTGTTCTCATGGGGGACTTCAACTTACCAGATGTCTGCTGGAAATAAAACACAGCAGAGAGGAAACAGTCTAGGAGGTTCTTGGTGTGGGTGTAAGATAATTTACTGACACAGCCGATGAGAACTGACTAGGGAAGGTGCCCCGCTGGACCTGTTGTTCAGAAACAAAGACTTGTGGGTGATTTGAAGCCTGGAGGCTTTCCTGGGCATAGTGATCGTGAAATGATAGAGTTTTCAAGTCCTGGGGAAGTAAGAGGAGGATTCCATAGAACTGTCACCCTGAACTTCCGGAGGGCAGACTTTGGCCTGTTTAGGAGACTGGTTGACAGAGTCTCGTGGGGGGCAGTCCTGAAGGGCAAAGGTGTCCAGGAAGGCTGGACTTCCCTCAAGAGGGAAATCCTCAAGGCACAGGGGCTGTCTGGGTGAGCTGTAAGAAGAACCAACAGGAAAGACCAGCCTGACTGAAGAGAGAGCTTTGTCTGGAACTCAGGAAGCAGAGGAAAGTCCATGGCTTATGGAAGCAGGGGCATACAACTTGGGAAGTCTACAAAGATTCCGTGAGGCTATGCAGGAAGAAAACCAGAAAGGCCAAAGCCCAACTAGAACTTAATCTATCATAAAAGACAATTAAAAATGTTTATATAAATTCATTAACAACAAAAGGAGAACTAAGGAGAATCTCCATCCCCTGTTGGATGAAGTGTATAGGATTGGGTGGGATCCACCCAATGTACTGAGGGAGCTGGCAGAAGTGCTCACCAAGCCATTCACCATCATTTACCAGCAGTTCTGGGTAACTGTGGAGGTTCCAGGTGGCTGGAGGTTAGCAAACGTGACATGTATCTACAAGAAGGGGCAGAAGGAGGATCTGGGGAGCTAAAAGCCTGTCAGTCTGACCTCAGGGCCAGGGCAGATTATGAACCAGATAATCTTGGTCCATCATGCAGCATGTACAGGACAATATGATGATACAAAACTGGGAGGAGTGGCTGATACTCTGGAAGTCTGTGCTGCCATTCAGTGAGATCTGGACAGACTGGAGAGTTGGGCAAATGAGAACCTAATGAAGTTCAACAAGGGCAAGGGTCAAGTGCTACACCTGGAGAGGAATAACACCATGCACCAATAATGGTTAGGGGTTGACCTGCTGGAAAGTGGCTCCATGAAGAAGGACATCAGAGTCCTGGTGGACAGTAAGTTATCCATGGAACAGCAATGTGCCTTGTAGCCAGGAAGGCCATTGGCATCCTAGGGTGCATAAAGTGTGCTCAGCAGGTTGAGGGAGGTTCTCCTTCCCCTCTACTCTGCCCTAGTGAGACCACATTGGGAGTACTGTGTCCAGTTCTGGTCTCCCAGTTCAAGAGGACCAGGAAACACTACAGAGAGTCCAATGGAGGCTACAAAGATGATTAAGGGACTTGAACATCTCTCTTATGAGGAAAGGCTGAGAGATCTGTAACTGTTTAGTATAGAGAAGAGAAGGCTGAGAGGGGAGTCTTACTAACATTTACAAATATCTGAAGGGTTGGTGTCAGGTAGAAGGAGCCAGTCACTTTTCCATTGTGACCTGTGATAGGACAAGAGGTAATTGTAGCAAGGTGAAACACAGGAAGTTCCACAGCAACACGAGGAAAAACTTCTTTAATGTGAGGGTGACGGAGCACAGGAACAGGCTCCTCAGAGAGGTTGTGGAGTCTCCTTCTCTAGAGACTTTCAAAATATACCTGGATATGTTCCTGTGTGGCCTGCCCTGTGTGATCCTGCTCTGGGAGGGGGTTGGACTCAATGGTCTCCAGATCCAGATTAGAATCCCTACCATTCTATGATTCCGTGATTCTATGCTTCTATGACAAGCAGATGAACAGGCCAAGTCAGCAGGGGTTTATGAGAGGCAGGTCCTGTTTGACTAACCTGATCTCCTTCTATGACAAGGTGACCCACTTAGTGGATGACAGAAAGGCTGTGGATTTTGTCTACCTGGACTTTAGTAAAGCTCTTGACAGTAGTTCCCTCAGTATCCTACAGGAGAAACTGCTCATGGCTTGGATGGGCAAATGCTTTGCTGAGTTAAAAAACTTCTGGATGGCTGTGCTCAAAGAGTGAATGGAGTTAAGTCCAGATGGTGACCAGTCACAAGTGCTGTTCCCCAGGGCTCAGAACTGGGGCCTGTTCTGTTTGATATCTTCATCAGTGATCTGGGCAAGGGGATCAAGGGCACCCTCAGTAAGTTTGCAGATTATATCAAGTTAGGCAGGAGTGTTGATCTGCTTAAGGGTAGGAAGACTCTACAGAAGGTTCTGGACAGGCTGGATTGATGGGCTGAGGCCAATGGTGTGAGCCTCAATAAGGCCAAGTCCTACACTTTGGGTCCCAACAAACCCATGCAACACTACACACCTGGGGAGAAGTGGCTGGAAAGCTGCCCAGGGGAAAAGAACTGGGGGTGCTGATCAACAATCAGTTGATTATGAGCCAGCAAGAAGGCCAAACAGCATCCTGGCTTGTATCAGAAACAGTGCAGCCTTCAGGACTACAGAAGTGATCATCCCCCTGTACTTGGCATTAGTGAGGCTGCACTTCAAATACTGTGTTCAGTTTTGGGCCCCTCAATCCAAGAAGGACATTATGGTGCTGGAGCGTGTCCAAAGAAGGGCAAGAAAGATGGTGACGGGTCTAGAGAACAAGTCTTACAAGGAGCAGCTGAGGGAGCTGGGGTTGTTTGGCCTCAAGAAAAGGATGCTTGGGTGAGACCTCATCATTCAACATTTATCTTGAAAGGAGGTTGGGGCAAGGTGGGGGTCAGTCTGTTCTCTCATGTAACAAGTGATGGGACAAGAAGAAATGACCTCAGGTTGCACCAGGGGCGGTTTAGACTGGATATTAGGACCAACTTTTTCATCAAAAGTTTGTCAAATATTGGAACAGAATGCCCAGGGAAGTGGTGGAGTCACCATACATGGTAGGTATTTAAAAGACTTGTAGATGTGGTGCTGAGGGACATGGTTACCTGAAAGTGCTGGCTTAATGGTTGGACTTGATGATCTTAAACGTCTCTTCCAACCTTAATTATTCTATAATTCTATGTGAACACAGTCCTCCACATCTGAGGCACAAAGACACAGTTCCATCACTCCTGAGCATCATAGGCTGAGTGTGTAGTCTTTTGGGTTTGGAGACACCCACTCTGCTTCCCTACAAACAGAACATATCAGATGAACAACTAGGGTGCTCCTTTGCCCCCAGGACTCTGAAGGGACATGTACAGCCATGATTCTTTAGGGGCAGAGTTCATTTTTCATCAGAGAGGGAGGGAGTTCCTCTGTAGGAGGCTGCCTGCAGAGATGGCAGCAGGCACAACACAGTCTCCTATGTCTCTGATAGGGATAAGCAGCAAGTACCCCAGCATTTTTAGTACCCTACAGCTGCCAGTTGCAGCTATAAGGATGACATTGGAGCTGGCTGTTGTTTCCCAGTTCTGACTTTATCTAAACCAGATCATAAGCAGTTCCAAAAAATCTGCAGGGCTCGTCTAAACTAATCCAGCTGTTTATCAAGAGCTTACAAGGGCAGGGAATGGCAACAGTATTCCTGTCACCTCCTGTCTTCATCATTCTGCTTGCCACCAGAAGCCACTGGCACTAAAGATTTCCCAACAATGGAATAAATTCCACGTCAGGAAGATCCATCTCATTCTGGTCCCATTGTTCTAACAGTACAAAATGTCTCAGTGCAGCAGAGAATCTGTCTCTTTGCATCTCTCCCAGCTTCTGATAGGTTTCATCAAGAAAATGTGTTGCTTGTCTCATTTTATTGAGAATACATAATCACAGTCAGAGACAGTCAAACACATTTTTCTGAGGGAAAAATTGTTGCATATCAGACATGTCAACTTAAGTTGCTTGGGATTGGAATAGGGGGAAATACAGGAGAGGCCTCTGCCTCTGCCATAGGGAAGATATTCACAGCAAAATTATCAAGAAGGGGGACATAACTTTTTTTATGTAAGTAACAACCCCAGGGCCATCAATGCAGTCAGTTAACAGGACTAGGAACTTCCCTGGTATCTCTGGGTCAAATTCTGCTAGTGGATGCTTCATTTGGTTTCCATTTCCCTCAGCTGGGCTCATGTATGCATCTAACAGTAGCATTTGGCCCCAAAAGAGGAATAAGCATTTCTGTTATAATCAGAAGCATTTGGTATGCCTCACATAGGATTTCATTCCTGGGTGGAAAAATCTGGGGAGATCAACAGGGTTCCTTTGTTGCCCAGTGATTTAAGGTGTGTTGATTTGCATGACTTCACCTTCTTCCTTCCAACACTCATGAGGCTATACTGAATTAACTGAAAGGAAAGAGAGGCAGCAGAGGAGTGGGAGAATGGGACTGTCCCACATGGATCATTCATGTGTGCTGGTACTTATAAGATTAGAGAATTCCTGTGTTTAGCAAGAAAAAGAGCCCACCCACCATCGCTGCACCCTGGTGCTTACGGTATTACGCCATGCAAGTAACAGATGGTATGTTTGTATTTAAAAGACTGTTTCAAAGCCAAGTGTGGTAAAGAAAATACCTAGCATGATAATAAATCACTTTAGATGTTTGCAATCTTACAAAACAGGGATTGTTGAGAATTTTCATGTTTCAATACACATTTTCTTTCAAATGGATGGGAGGAGAAAAAGTTTTGAATTTGTCTTGAGATATGTAATTTTCTAGTTCATGTTGTGACTGTGTCATTGAGTACTCAGCAGAATTTGCTTCCATTGCAATACCTTCTGAAATGAAGAATTAAATACCATGCTAGTTGTAATGATGGGAGAATTTTCATCTTCATAAGAAGAAACATGTTTATGGTCAAGACATTTAACTGGGATTCGGAGCACATAAAGAACAATCCAAGTGCCAAAGCAGAGGCACTTAATGCAATACATGCAAAGTAGCCTTTGATGCCCTATTGTTCCAAGACACCTGCTTGAGGCTGGCAAATGTGACATAGGATTCTACAGCACATCTGCAACCTCTGGAAAGGCAGGTGAAGGGCAGACAGGGTATGGAAAATGACACTGGTTACCATTGCTTAGGCACTGGAATTGCTACACACTATTGCAATTTATTTCTTCATAGGTTTGGAATTCTTCTGATTCTGGGTTTGATGAGAAACATGCATTTCTGTCTAACTTACTGTAATATCCTACTCCGTCTCTTACCATAAAGTGAGTTCTGGTATAGACTGGGGTCTCTTCTGTAATGCCATATTAAAAAGTAACTGATAGCAATGTTATTCTAAGTAATTCATCACAAATCCAAAGACTGCATCTTCTAATGCAGGCAGTTAATCTTATACAGCATCAGATAATATTCACCTACTGTGATTTTTTTTTCTTCCCAGTGCTGCATGGCACATAACAATGGTGAAGAAGTGGACAACAGGTGCTCATTTAAAATCTGCAAGAGCATAAGCCTTTGAAAGTATGGACGAACAGTAGATTGACCAAAGCAAAGGCTGGAATTGAGCTGGGGTCTACCTGATGACATTAACATGCACTCCAAGAAGATGAATTAAGAGTTTATGAAAGAACATTGAGACATGGAAAGACAGAAGCTCCTGGCAGGGCAGGCATTAAAGTGGTGGTGGTCAGAGAGAATACAAGTTGTTATAAACTAGGAGAGGAAATAGCATCCCTGTGAAGAAATAGGTAGGCATTAAATTGGACGGAGTATGTTTGCACTGTAGTGACTTTAGACATGTCCGAGCAAGAGATGCATAGAAATGACCATAGTGTTTACTGGACTTCTATCTTATTGACAAGATGAAGATCCATCAGGAATTAACCACAGGTGGGAAATCTAGAGTAAAGCTAGATAAGTAAAGCATGCTTAAAGGCATAAAGATAAATTCAGGAGCACTGGCTTCATCTAAGTTACCTTATGAAAGCAGTCTGTTCCAAATTACAAGTCATTCACCTTCACTGTAGTCTGAGGAAAGAACAGTCTCTGGACTTTTTATAGTTGAGCATTTAGTGAAATAGTTACTCCAGAATAAGTGTCCTTAGTAGCAGTTAACCAAAGTGAACTGAGTTGAAATCAGAATTGTATAGAATAAGACTGTCTATGCATGGACTTAAGCAAAAAATACAATTCTGGAATCATTATCCTGGAGTAACTCAAGATTAATCAGACCTATGGCCTTGCAAGGAAAATAAAAATAACTTATAAACAGGATCCATTGGGCTAGTGCTTCAAAGGTTTCCCTCAGCTTCTTTGATTTTTTGGCCTAGGAATTACATTTTTACTAGAGCTTTACTGCTTTTGGAAGGTTGCAGATAAAAGTACTAACTTGCACAAAATTATGGAAATTAGAGCTCCTTTGGCAACCTAGTGTGGTACTGTTCCCTGTGGTCTCATTTGAAGGATAACTGCCCAAAGGCCAAACCGTACCTGTGACTGGGAGTATACACACTCCTTGTTAGTGTCAGTAGAAATTCCATACACAGACCTAGGTAGCAAATTGTGCTGCATACTTACTGTAAAAATTGGTGGTAAGGAGAAATGTAACAGATTTTTTCCGGAGCTTGTGCTTTGTGAAGATGATTGATATCATCACGCATAAAATATTGAATATTTAAATGGGCTAGGGAATCTCATCCCCTGATTACTTGATGTTAAAATATGTCATTTTAGAACTCAGAATACCCTTTCAAAGAATTTTTTAACTTTCTCACTCTCTCTGGAGTCATTAATTATACAGTTTTGAGAATCAGACAAGGGACATACTCATTTTTTTTTTTCCTCCAACAGGCAGAGAAATCCAGTTCAAAGTGTTCTACCTAGTCTCTCAGCAAATTAATAGACTGGTATATGTGCTTCCTTGGCTAACACTTTTCACCTGTGACAACTGCAAGTAATTATTTTGCCCAAGTGAAACTGATTCTGGGCATTCTCAATGAGAAAACCTTTCTTTCCAGGTTCAATAAAATTTGGTATGCATTTCACCCTTGGAACTTAGATCTTTCATTAAAAAGTTGTATGGCAGTAAGAGCTGACTCTTTGCATTTAAATATTGGTCTCCAAAGAGACAGCAATAGTGGGAGCAAGAGTGTCAATGTTATTCTTTAAAGATGAGGTAAGCTACATCCTGCCCAAACTTGAGAGAAATGGGTTTGTGACAGTTATTTTTATTATGACAGGGCTGCTTGCAATGGTTGAAAAAAAGCAGCTGCACTAAGATTTTTTTTAGGATAAAAGTTGGTACAAAGTTGAGTAATTCTCCTATTTCAGGTAGAATTGGCTACAAATTGACCCAGAAATTTAAAGGCCAACAGGGCTTTGGCAAACCCCACTATTTTAAAAATACTGATTGTAGCTTAAATGCTTACAGAAATCTCATCAGAGCAACATCAAAATAAATATCATGTTTTTCAGGTAGACCTTTGTAAAAGCGTGTCCTTCTTTGCAAACATTATTAAAAAACCCAACAATAAACAACCAAAGACAAAGAGAAAAATCACAGGTTCAAAACTGAAAATGAAGTGAGGGCTTTCTGGCCATTGTGGTCATGAGCCACCCAGCAGACAATGTCAGTAATTCCTTCCTTCCAGTGTCACTCTGTCACACCAGCATGCATGTTGCCATACCTGATACTGATGCCACACCTCGTGTCCCAATGAGTTTTCCTGTTTAGGCCCAGTTCTACTTCCTCATCTGTATGGCCATTTTCAGCATTCTGCTGTAGACTAGTTTATGTACACTCAAAGAAGTGTTAGGGCTGGTGCAAAGAAGGAAGGAAACAGTGGCTCCACTCAACTTTTATTATGTCTTAAGCCATTAACCTTGCCTATTCATTTGAATGATCTGAGAAGAAATAAGGAGTATACCAAGAGACAGCATAGAAAAATTAGTAGAATCATGGTGTTCTGAGACTTGTTTGTAAAGCACTTTCAAATATTCACATGAAAGATGGTGGAGGTTGGGTTATTGCTAGTAAAATCAAGTAACTTAATGAAGTATTCATGAGGTGAATGCAAGAGTTACATCATTAGTCTTCTTAAAACTTTTCACAATTGAGTTCTACAAATCAGCAAACAATGGAATTACTCCATTGGTTATTGGGTGCGGTAGTATTTACTTCACCACTACAAGCTGCTTTTATTGGGCATTGTTACATCAGCTAATCATTAGCAGGTCTGCCCTTAGGAAATTTTGTTTAGCAAACCAAAAATATATCTCTTTTTAATGTGAAACAGTTGACACGAAGGATTATGGATATTAGATGAGGGTTTGGTTTTTGAAAGGGGAAACTGGAATGTGAGAGGCCCCAAAGCACGTATATTCCCGAGCCATCTGTTGTGCCAGCTACACAAAAGCCAAAGAGGGACAGGTACTGCTTAAGCTTGGGAGTGCTGCCATGAATACCAAAAGAAGAAGGACCCACAGACAGGACCCTAAGAGCCACAGAATTTAGAGCAGAGAGGAAAGAGGAGCATCTCAAGCAAACTGAGGATCCAAACTGCATCCACTTTGCTTTTCAGACTCCAGCACTCCCATCACCCCCATGCTAGAAACAATTGCAGCCTTTAGAGCAATGAGTACTTCAGAAACCTTTTGAGGCAGTGCTGGAATTTGGATGCTGGGAAGTGCTCAATAGATTCATCTGCCTCGTCTCATGTTGAGAGTCCCTGCTTTTTTTTTTTTTTTTTCCTTGAACAGTCAGACTCTCTTTCTCCCCTGGAAAAAATATAATACTGATTAAGACTGAGAAGCAATTTAGAAAACAAGAAATAGAAAAAAAGCTCCAGCCCTTCATGCCAGGCAGAAAGGAAATCAACTCACTTTCCATAACTTTCTCAGAAACATTACAGCTTTTTCTCTTCTTTTTGCAACAATCATCGGACATCTTGCTCACCTATTGTAAAATTCTTTAAAAGCTGGGTTCTGTCATAAGCTTTTGAAAAATAAATATATTTTTGAAAGGTCAAAAAGTACTATATATGGAGCAATGGAGCATTAAAATGTAGCAAAATACATATGCAAAATATGTTTAAAAGCATAGAAGCACTTGATGAAAACTTCTGCTACAGCAGAAATTTACATTGCTCACACCCCAGGAAGTGAAAACATACAGGAAGAGGTTACTTCAAAACCCACGTTTTCCTGCACAAGACTCAAACACTTCTGAATGTCAATGTGATTGCTTACAGGAGTAAGTAGAAATTCACACACAGTTTCAGGGTGGGACTCTCTGAGTCAGAAGCTCTTCAGATATGGACTCAGCCCTTTACTAAGTGACAGAAGACTGCACACATCACTATATAAAAAATTGTGCATACTTAGAAAAAAACATAAAATTAAGAAATTTGCATGACCACTCTGAAATCTGAAGTTTTTTATCCCTATGAGAGTTTCTGTCTAGAAAATGATGTGAAGAGGTTGTCACACAGAAACACCTTGAACAGTGCTGATGGCTCTGCCCATTGCCACTCTGAGACATTCCTACCAGCACCAGGACACGTTCACACTATAACATGCTGCAAGCAAAACCAGGGGTTCAACACATCTTATCTGTATCGATTTCACATAGATGTACAAGACTAAGTATGATGCAGTGTAAACATAAGTCCAGGAAGCAAAAAGACTTGTTCAGTCTTCCTGCCCACCACATGACACTCTACAAATCCATGGAAAGATACCTGTTGAGGTGGTGGTCTTTGGGGATGTAAACATCATATCATTCACAACAGAAGGAAGATTGGTGAGTCGTTTAAATTACTTGAAAGAGGTGACAATTTTCAATCACTGCTTAACTGAGATATAGTCTCAAATCCTTTTTGTGGAAAAAAACATGTGCCTGCCTTAGCCATTCTGGGGCTAACTTGCAGATTCTGGATTCTCAAGCTGGCAGGTATGACTTTGAGAAGGAGATTTTCACTGTTCATGTCACCTTTGACTGACCCTAAAGCCAATAAAATTAAATATATACTGCCAGGGAGCCATGGGTTATCAAACACAAAGACTACTCTTATCCATATACTGTCCATGTGGTACAGAGAGGCATAAATAGAGGTCTTCCATTTTGAATTTGGGTGATGAAGAGTTTATTTCTCACCTGAGTGGAGACTCACTATTTATTTACCAAAACCTCACTTATTTATTGCAGTATATACCATCATAACACTAATGCCTCCCTTCCTTTCACACACGCCACTGTAGCTCCCCTCTAGTCCTAGCACCATATCTCAAATTTCCTCCCCAGAACTCTTAAAAAGTGCTCAGCACCTGCAGTTCCCCCTGCAAAGAAACTGGAGAATGAAACATTCCACACCTCAATTAGTGTACTGAAGGCACAAAAGCTTTAATTAGCATAAAATCCAAAGCAGTGATTTAGGCAAATTAACCTTATTTACAAAGTTGAGCTTTAACAGGTGGTTTGCTGTCCTTTCTCCAAACTTAATATTTAGGTTTTTTCACTTCAGCGATCAAGGTCAAAGAGAAACTAAATTAAATAAATACATGATCCTGCTTTTTCCATTCTCAATTCACAAAGATCATTATATTACAGAAGACTGGGTATCTTCATAACAGCAAAGAATGCCTTGTAACAAAGGAGAAAAGACTTACGAACAATCTTGCATGTATAAGAGTGCCTTCCAAGAGAGACTGAATACTAAGCAAATTCTTGAAGTCCTTGCAGTAAAGCTTCATGTATTGTACCTTCACTCTTGGATTGTCAGCATTATGCCTTGCCAATTCATAATTAGCATCTGCTGTAGCTAAAGAATCCTATGCCATATGCAAACTGCTAAGATCCTTTTAAATTGTTGCACCACAAGTGCAAAGCCCGATTTTTCAGTTAGGGGGAAAGAGGTTCAGGACATGCTCTACAGAATGATTCACTTAGAATTCATTGTCCTGGTTTGAGTGAGAGCAGAACTAATTCTGTTCAATGATTTTACTTTTCAGCTCAGTTCTTCTAACTAACTGCACTGCCTGAAATTAGCAGCCTGTTTTCACAGACAGTGTCTGCTGCTGGCAGTGATAACTCCCCATGTTCAGAGTTACTACCAAGGGTTGG